>PNEQ01040086.1:0-21668 GCA_003012365.1 Medauroidea extradentata | reverse complement strand
TGTATCATTCAAATAGTAAGTCCCTAGGTGAATTGTAAGTTTTGCATATAGACGCAATACTGGTTATGATGGTTAGATGAGCATATGTTGCTCAAGATACTGTTTACGCAAGTCACGTATTGAGTGGTGTTTTTGTTGGAAAACATCTATTATGACAAATGAGCTTGTCTTTGGTGATACGAGTTTCTTATCTTGTGAAGTTGTGTTTTTCTTATTTTCTACTAGAACACTTCTTGATTCTTTTTAAATGTTTTATGGGGGCTATTAAGTGTTTGCATTCTATATTATTATTGGAGCTCATGGTTAGATGTGAATGATGAGAGCGACACCTGTGATATTAAAGATCTTGCGTATAGTACCGGAAGTATTGTGAGTTAAGATAAAGTTGGTTGAAGTGATGTACAAAATTTTATGTGAAAAATGTTAAAACATTTTTTTTTAAAGGGGGGTAGTTGAGACGTGGCCGTCTCAGGAATGAGTTATCTAGTAACGTCACGGTGGACGAGACGTGTTAATATACACCAAGTTAGGAAAAGTATTTTAGTATGTCTATAATTTTATTAATATGTCGTAACTTGGCAGATAGGAAATATATAAGCTGTACGAAGGCGGTAACCGCACTTACGAAAGAAATGCACTACTAAAAGGCGCAGAGCAGGCAGTAAAAAGAGAAACAACGCCATGGCGTGAAAAAATTAAACAAGGACCCCGTAGTGAAGCAAGTGATTTGTGTGCACTCTGCTTCTATTCTGGTCACCACGCTAACAAATGCTCCTTATTTCCACAACAAGACATGGAATTTCAAACAGACATCGCGTAAAGATTCCGCAACTTCAAACATAAATTGCACTTGGCGCCGCACAAACTGTGTATAAACGGGGGAACGTACGCAAACGGCAAGAACGAGTTACGGAACACCGCGCGCGGTAAGCAGAAAGTGGGTTACACTCAGCCGACGAAGGAAGCGCTGACACACAATAAAACAAACCACACATTGAGGACACTGGCTGACAATGATGACAGCAGCAGAACAGCGAGTACGCAAAATGCAGTTACAAGAGCGTGCACACCAAGAGTTTTGGTCAAGGTAAAGGGGCGGAAATATTACGCACTACTAGACACTGGGTGTAGTAGGTCGTGTGTTGCGTCAACTATCATAACAACACAAAAATTAAAGCCCGTTGTGGAACAGTTTACACTTGTAGGTGCAACGGAAGAAATTGATGTTCCATCTGATAAGGTGGATATAAATGTAGACATTTTAGGCAACACCTTTCCACAAGAATTTCTCATAATACAAAATCTGAAAGTAGACATCATTTTAGGAGTAGACTTTATGAAAAAATATTCAGTTGTACCATTTTTAAAACATGATATAATGTATATTAACACATCTGGCGACAAAAATACCCTGCAGGTTCCATTACTTACTAACATATTGGAACAAATAGACGCGGATACTATACAATATTGCATAAACCGTATAGCTACAATTGAGAACGAGAAAGTCATACAGATTACGGACAATATCAACAAGGATCTTAACGAAGATCAAAGGAGCAAATTAATCAGAACACTCAGTAATTATAAAGATAGGTTCGCGAACAGTATATTAGAGCTGTCAGAAGCAAAACATTTTGAAATTAAATTAGAAATGACGTCAGACAAACCAATTAGTTGTAGACCGTACAGAATTAATCCCAAGATAAGAGAAGAGTTGAGCAAACAAATAAATGAAATGATACAAGCAGGAATCATAGAGAAAGCTGATTCACCCTATGCAGCTCCCAGTCAAGTCATAAGAAAGAAACAAGGGGGGATGAGATTTTTGACGGATTTTCGCTCGCTGAATTCCTATTTGAGTAAAATACAGTATCCTCTGCCTAGAACTGAAGATATCTTATATACACTACAAAACTCAAAGTATATTACATCGGTAGATCTATTTTCCGGGTTTTATGCAATACCAGTATGCGAGAAGGACAGGAATAAGTTAGCATTTACGATCGATGGAATCGGTCTTTACCGTTACAGGAGAATGCCAATGGGGTTGTGCACATCACCCCAATATTTTCAACAATTCATAGACATTCTTTTGGGACCATATAGATGGAACACGGCGATTGCATACATCGACGATATTTTTATACTAGGCGAAACATTTGAAGAGCATATAGAAAACATCAAAAGAATTTTCGATAGGCTAAGAGAATTTAATGTTAAAGTAAATACAAAAAAGTGTTCTTTTGCTCAGCAGAAAATAAAAATTTTAGGACAGTACATAACACCAGAAGGGCTAGTAGCTGATCCAGAAAAGATAGAGGCGATAAAATACATGGCTCCCCCGGGAAATGTGAAACAGCTTAGAGCATTTTTAGGTATGACTTCGTATTTACGAAAATACATTCTAAATTATGCAGAAAAGGCGGAACCTTTAATAGAATTAACTAAACCTAGTGTAGAGTTCAAGTGGGGTAAAATGCAACACGAAGCTTTTACAAAGCTCAAACAGTCGCTTCAGGAGGCGCCCATTCTACACAAGTTTGATGAAAACAAAACGACGATTCTTGCATGCGATGCGTCACAGACCGCCATAGGGGCAGTACTTATGCAAGAAGGCGAAAATATTAAACGGGATATAGTGGCATTTGCATCAAAAAAATTGTATACCAACGAAACAAGGTGGTCGACAACAGAAATAGAGTTAGGGGCGATAAAATATTTCTTCAAATACTTTGGACAATACCTATATGGCAGAAAATTCGTTATTGAAACCGATCACGCGAGTTTGAGGTATCTGAAAACCATGGCCGAACACAATTTGCGCATTCAGAAAATGGCAATAACACTCGTGGAATTCGATTTCGAAGCAAAAATAATTAAGGGCAGTAAAAACATTTTGCCGGATGCATTGAGCAGAGTGCACACTAGAGGAAAAGCAAAATTAGTCGAAATTAAAATTAATGGTAAGAATTATTATGTTAAGGAAGACTCTCAGTTAGTTGGTAACATTTACGTAGCACTAGCAGAGGGAATAATGCAAAACAGCGAAAAAGACAAAGAAATCAAAAAAGCAGCCGCAAAAATCATAGGTACAAATTGGACAGATTATAAGAGATATTTTCAGGAAAATTATTCAGACACGTTAGATAAAATTAAAATAATTAAAAAAATTTTAGAAGGGCAGAAAGTACCCATTAGGCCACTACTAAAAGCAATAACAGAGTTATCAAGTAAACAATGAGTTAATAACGGAGAATGACAATGATACAGTAAAAATAACAGTTATAGAGCCAGTATTAAATGTCCAAATTTTGAAAACCAACAACCGAGATGAGGCACATTATATTTCCGTGTATAACCACGAACAGGAATATATTACAATAGAACAAGACAGGGAACTTTTATTATGTCCACTCATAGACGGCATAAACACATCGCCATTCCAGGGAGAGTACCAAAAAGACCCGCATATACAAAAATTAAAGATAGCCTTAACAGATCCGGAACAGGCAGAACCTAAATACGTCCGGTTAGCTAGACGTTACGGCAAAACAGGAAACGAGGAAATATATTATAAAATAAATACTCCAGCAGGGGAAAAGCGGTTAACAGTAGTACCGAAGTATTATGAACAAGAAATCATACAGGCACATCACGATGCTTTATCAGGCGGTAGCCACTTTGGTACGTTTAAAACATTAGCTAAGATAAAACAGGGATACTTTTGGGATTCAATGGCTCGCGACGTAAAAGATTATGTTAAGAATTGCCAAATATGCCAACGAGTCAAAAGTGGAAACAAGAAACCTATGGGCAAGTTACAGCCAATTGAACCGGCAGAATTGCTAAAGGCATGGGCGTTAGATGCTAAAGGACCTTTACAAAGATCTAAAAGGGGAAATAAATATATTCTTGTAATGACAGAATACGCTAGTAGGTACGTCGTAGCAAAGGCGGTTAAATCTATTGACGCAGAAACGTGCGCAGAATTCATTAAGGAAGTTATACTAAGATATGGGTGCCCACAACAGATCCTGACGGACCGGGGAACGTCCTTCAATAACGAACTTGTTGCCAACCTACTCAAAAAATTACAGATAAAGAAACTCCAGACCACGGCATATAACCCGCGGTGTAATGGGCTAGTAGAGGCGATGAATAAAGTAATTGGCCAGCAATTAACCGCTTGTGCGAGTGAAGAACCGGACCGTTGGGATGAGTACTTGGAATATATTATATTTAATTACAATACAACGGTAAACACAAGTACGAAATATACGCCATTTTACTTACTGCACGGCGTAGAAGCTATGCAACCCAACCAGGCTATATTAGACAATTACAGCAAAAGAGTAAAAGACTGGGACAGTGAACTTAAGAACACTAGGAACCAGGCAAAATTGAACTTAGTGCAAAGCCAAGTAAAACAAAAACAGAACTTTGACAAACATTTTTCGGAAAATATAATTAAGGCAGGTGACTGGGTTTGGGTTCGTAACCGCGCGAGGCAAAAGTCTTTGACGTTCAAATATCGCGGACCCTGCAAGGTAGCAAAAGTTCTAAGCCAGTCAACAATAGAAATAGAGTACGGAAATCCTGGTAGAGAAAAACTAGATGTAGTTAATATAAGAAATGTAAAATTAGCAAACATCACTGAAAATTGAGAGTGTAAGATCGTATGTTAACATGCTGTCCTGTTTGCAGGGGGCAGCGAGGTAAGCAACGAGGGCGTGGTTCTTACATAGATTGACACATCTTTCTTCAAACATGCAGGGCTGTACTGGAGGCAGATTCAAACAAACATTGTATATGACAAAAGCAGTTTTCTAACATATAACATGCATTTACAAGCACCACTAATAATTTTCTATATCAGTACAGGCATTATAGTGAGCATGGCTGCTGCAATTATCGCACTATACATAAAGTTGATGCAAATTGCACATATTTTAAAGTTGATTCAGTCCAACAGATCAGCCTAGGATAATAACACTTCCAGTACAACCCGTGTAAAACATGCGTAGGTCCCAGGTACGCCGTTCCAGAAAGCAAGAAGACGACGCTTCTTATAAGAAGCCGGCCGGCAGGCGAGAAGGAAGTACTCGCCAGGTACATAGGTACATTTCTGTGCACAGAAACTGCGTATAAGACAGGTCGTTCAAACATTCTTGTTAGGATTGATACGAGAGTACCATGGGGTCGTAACGCCGAGGAATTACTTGTGTTGCGACTCTTCTTGCACGTTAAAATTCAGTGGATAGGAGTTGGTACAAATAATCTGTAATGAAGTCTCGGGAAGACTTTATGATATGTTCTTTCGTCACGAAGCACTAGAGTTTATTATCGGTAATGAGCAAATGAGCAACTTCCTTATTAGAAAAACAATGTCATTCAAAACCGACGTAATTAAGCAAAAAAAAAAAATATATATATTGTAATATAAATTAAAGATTAACCAGTAAATGCATTTGTTGTCTAAAGAGTTGTGTAAGTAATATGTTAATTGGCTGTATACTGTGACTGTAAAGTTGAGAATAGTTATTTGTATATTTCAAACCTTCTTTGATAATTGTAAGATAATATTGATAAGTAATACTAAAATCAAAGATAGGATAACCTGCAGGATGCGCACACTGTCGCCATCGGGTGCACCAAACAACCCTTCCCAATACTCACATCCTAAGTAGGGCGGCAGCTTATATGTACATAATTGTATACAAAGTAAAAGGGGGTAATACAGCGCCGACCCTATAAGCCAACTACCCTTTGCGACATGAAGCGCACAGGAATCTTATACTAAACTTAAAAAGTAGTAGTAAGTGTAAATTAGCGCGCAGTGGGCCAATGTAGGAATGTAAATACACCAAAATAAGTACCTGAGTAATGTTAATTTGTAAAAAGAGACAAAAAATTATGAGCTATGTAAATATCACAAGACATATACCCAAAGCCAATTTGCCGTCGCTTATACAAACGCAGTGGACAGAAAAGGACTGTCGTGAGAAATGTTACTGCTACGGGCAATACGGTCTACCGCGATCATTCAGTGCAAGGGACGGACGCAAGGCCTTGATTCGCACAGACTGTCCATGACCCAGGCTTCTGTCTACGTCGGATGCAGCATCCCGGGGGCGGACGAGGACGCCCGCTTAAATTGACAAAGGGGGTGATGTTACGAGAGTAACATAGCCATGAACGCAGCCGAGGGCGGGGCAAGCTGAGTGAGGTTGTTTTAATAACATCTCGGGCCCCGACTATAAAGGCTTGCGAAAAGGCTGCGCAAGAGAGAGCCGCCGCAAGGAGACACGAGGTGCTGGACGTCGACGCAGGGCGTCGCCGACATCGAGCAGAGGGCCGTCAACGACGTCGAGGGGCAGCCAGCTCCTGTGTCCAGGAGGGCACAGCCAGGGCAGCGGTCCGTCCCCGGAGTCGAAGCGCGAACCAGCCGCGAGAGACGTGAGTGAGTTCCCAGTTAAGTTGGCTTTGGGTTCGTACATTGGATTGTGCCGATACAGGCTACACAGATACAAAGGTGTAGTTTAAATTAATAAAAAGGGGCTTGTTCATTATTGGCGTTAACTATTCTTCTAGACCTGGACTATCCCTCGCTATTATCCGTTCTAATTGTGTGATTAAAGGTTTGAGTCATCCTTGAGCTATTATTAGGCCTAAATAAAGTTTGCAACACTTCATTAAAGAGGATATATAAAGTTTGCAACAATGTGTCAGTCCTTCTTGAGAATTAGAAGGACTTTGAGAAAGCTGATGGAAATGTCCAGCATTGACGAAAATATCAAACAATGTTATTATTCTTCTTATCGAACGTATCACTTACCTGCTTAATGCAGTAGAAGTAGACCAGGCAAGGAATGTAGGCATACCAACTTCAATGATGTCGAATTGACAGTACAGACAATTGAATGTATGTTGCATTCCGATCATGGAGCCTCGATTCTTACCCCGATCTTCCAGCAAATCAACACATTAACTGGATAATAAAGTTCAGATTTGCAACGGAGAAACCGAGATACATCTTAATGGGTCTCCAGGCAGGGAGGCCACTTAGTTCTGGAGTGAGCTGCTCTCAGTTCATTGCTTGTCAGATACAAAATGTGAAAATATTTTACAACAGTGAAAGTTATCCGTATGATGACTTCACTGACTTTAAAAATGGAAGATAACTGCTCGCATACCAACTGTATGCTCAGTTCCAGCAAGCCAACTATGGTCGCGCCCAGTCGCCGATACTGAGTCCTGAATCTTTCAAGAGTAAAGCCCCACTGATAGTTTTCTATGTAAGTAAACAAGATGAGAGAATCAGTTCGAACATAAATGACTGAAGAATCGAAATCACGACCCTTGCAAATATACCTGCAAACATGTATGCTTTCTGTCTAATACTGCATGACCGTCTTGCCTCTTACAACTGTCATTACAAGGTTGTGAAAATCCTGTCTTGAACACCGCACAAAGAACATAAAATGGACCACTTCTACAATGTTGGATTAGTTGTGTTCACATGCATCCTGTGACGGGATACACTGTACTCTGCAAGGCTTCGAGAGCCAAAATGGCTTCGTGCTTAATTAAATTGCTATGACTTAAGAAGATGGTGGTGGGACCAGAACACAATCCTTTCATCTTCTCATGGAAACTACTGAACGAGAAGGGAAGAAGAATCATTGAATGGTTGGCTAAGCATTGCCACTTACTTAACTGGAACAAAGGTAAAATTACATATGAATAAGTAAGGAATGTTCTCTGCAGTCTTATAATGTAGTATCCATGTACCACAATCTGTGTAGCAGGAC
Source organism: Medauroidea extradentata (assembly GCA_003012365.1). Lineage (NCBI taxonomy): Eukaryota > Metazoa > Arthropoda > Insecta > Phasmatodea > Phasmatidae > Medauroidea > Medauroidea extradentata. Next base: position 13,854 of record PNEQ01040086.1, on the reverse strand, counting down.
CGAGCAGAAGAAATGGTTGAGAGAACGGAGTAAAGTAGACATGGAAATCGTGGATGTACAAACAACATTTTGATATCCATCACTTCGTAAATTTTAGGATGTATAGAATATATTGTTACAAAATGAAGATTTTGTAAGTCGGTATTATATTGGGGGTTCATATGTTATTATTAGTTGGGGGTTCCACTCGGATGGTAGCTACACTGTGGGTTTATTTAGATGTTATTTAGGGCTAAATGACTTTTAATACAGTTATGGTTAAACGGGCATTTACTATACTGCAATGGCAGGTACTCTGAATACAAAATAGGTTACAATGTGTTCTATTTATTTAGGAGGGAAGCGCAATATTACTGATTATTAAGTTATTATATTAAGTTGAGAGTTGCTGCCACATAACTAGATCTGACGACCTTACCGAAGCTGGATTGATGAGGAGACGGCATCGACGGACGAGCACGCACCCGCCGGGACTCGATCCCGAGCCCCGGCGGAGTACTGCACTGCTGTTGAAGTGATGAGTGCTGGTGGACGACCGACAGACGTCAGACAGACCGAAGACAGACAGACCCCGTTTACTTGGTCACCGTGCCTTATATCGGCGTGCTTGTCTTCAATATTGTGCAACTATGAGGGGGGTGAGGTGAGTTGCTGTCTTCCGTGGTTTCCCAACGCTGACCTGATTGCCGCTCGGACGTCTTGCTGTCCGGTTTGCCAGGCAATATTGCAACAATATGGTGATCAGCAACGTGAATTGGCCTGTGCATCGTGAAGCACTCAACTGTTGTGTAAATTGTGCACCTCAACCTTCAACAAGAATACTTACAGTCTACGAGTAGAAACGAATGCCTCAAGTATATCAATAGAAGCTGGCGTATAACTTGATGAATCAGTTGTTCGCCAGACTTCATCCGAAGATGTATGCATTTTACCCTGCGAATGTTTACGCTAGTGTCAAGCCTGGACATTCGAGTGTAGAATATTGTTACCGGGATGGTGGTTACCTACGCACGTACACAGAGAACTGCGAAGGCAGTGGCATGCAGCTCTAGATATTTTCGCATTTTCTTCTATTATATGAACTGACCCAGTAGAATGCTATGTTCCTGGAAACTGTGCTGTTCTCCCTGCGAGCATCGAAGAAGTAGTATCCTTCTCCTCATGTGAGCTACCAGGCTGTACGGGGCAGATATCAAAGCAACCAGTTGAGACCCGGGATGCTTAGAGTCAGACTACCAGACATCGGAAAAACTATCATCGATGCTGCGCACCTGAAAATGTGCCTACGAGTAGATGTGTTGCACAGTCTGAAATGAGTGTCTGCGAGCCTGGCTCAGAACCACTGGCAACTCGTCCTCGTCGCCAGCGTCGTCGTATAGCAGGATGTGTCAACGAGGTACCTGTCGAGAGTCATGTCAACAGTCCTGATGCAGTCGAGCCTGCAGTCGAGCAAGAAACAAGTCTGCAGAGTGATGATAATGCTACAGACAGTCAAACAGAGACCTCTTTGTAAGGTTGCTTCTGAATCTGTGAATGTTCATACTTTTGCAGGAATGTGAGCATTACTCCATGTTTTAGCAGAAATGTTAGAATATTTTATTTGAAGTTGTATCATCTTCATTTTATGTATGTGTAATCTGTAAGTCGAATAATTAATTTTGACTGTTATTTCTGGTAATGTAGTAGCCTTCATACCTAAATTTTTGATATTTAAATTAAATGTGTATGCAGGAGTATAGTATCTATTAAGAAAAAATAAGTAGGCCAGGTTGTAACTTGTTCAAAGTCGGGTAGAGACTTGTAAATTGAAAAGAAAAATGGTCTGGTTATAAATAGATAGTTGAAAAAAAGGCCAGGTTATAATCTGATAATTTAAAAGTGAGTGTTTCCAGGAAATATTTACTTAAAACAAATCATCTGATTGGGTGGGATTATGTGGTGTTCCTAGTTTCTGATTGGCTGGTGTGACGAATTGTTCCTCACATGAGACAAAGTTCACAATTATTGTGACTTGTAGGCAGCTACATAAATATGCGGCGCCAGGTGGGAGCCCGATAGTTTGTCTGTGAAATCGAAGAAGGCACAACGCCTAACACCCGGAGTTCAGCATGGAGAATACAGCAATGTACTAGGGCACTGCTTTGCCATCCTCGAGTGGTATGATACTATTGACTTCTTGGGACGAGACGTCTACAATTGGAGAGATACCATCGGCTTCTAGGAACTAGACAACTATCGTTGGTGAGACATCATCAATTTCTTGGGACGAGGCAGCTACAACCGGTGAGATGCCGTCTACTTCTTGGGACGAGACATCCACGACATCATTGGCTACAACGATCTCTTAACCTGTGCTGGTGGTACCATCTCTCAGTACTGGAACAGCTTCTTCAACTCTGGTATTGACTTCCATAGCTGCTGAGATGATAGTCTCACCACCAGAGTGAACTACTACGCCAACTGGATCATCCACCCCTGCACTTCGATGCCATCAGTGTCGATTCTGTGAAAAATACTTCACTTGACTCTTCAATGCCATCGACACGAAAATTTATGTTTGTATAACCCTTATCGTGTATTGAATATGTGTGACAAGTTTGGTAACCTGCTTGCTCGCATTGATGGACTTGTTAGACACAGGAAGACTTGCAAAGGGGCGGTGTTCCGGCCTCTGGAAGTGTAGTGTTGCTTTTGTTCCAGACATTTCCCCTACGACTGTGCTGCCAGACATTACGAGACATATTATTGTTTGCTCAACCCTTCTCGAATTTTGCATCAGTCCAACAAATGTGAAAAGGCATTCTCTTGTGTAGACATTCTTTGTAACCACCAAAAGATCTGCAAGGGGCTTAATCAGTGTACTGAGAAGAACGTTCCGGTAGCAGGATCTTCCTTCATAGGTCGGCAATCTTGACCAAATATGTAGAAGGTTCGCTCCCACAGCATATAGACAAGCGCTATACCATGCTGGAGAATAAATTAGATTTTACTGGCATTGAGTTTACAACACAGCCGCAGAAAATCGAATTTTTTGAACCGAACAACTCTGGTGTTTCAGTAAATATGTATGTGCTGACTGCCATGCTAAAGGTGATGGCAATACATGTGACAAAAGAAGAAAAGCTAGAACATTTCGATCTGTTGCTGTTGAGGGATGAGGAGAAGAATGTTTCGCATTGTTGTCATTAGGAATGTTCAGCTATCTTCGAAAGGAAATAAAATTCATGTACGTAAAGTGTGATTCAAGCATTTTGGTGATCATCCTCGGAAATCTAGACTTACTGGGAAACAGTGCCTTGAAATGCACAAAACAAAATGTAAACCATAAATATTTTCAAGAGTTCCTGTGTTGTTTTCCATGTGGTATGTAGATTATGTGTTGTACATAAAATTAAATTTTCTGAAAATATAGTTATAATGCTTTCTAACCTCGTGTGCTTTGCAGTAATAAATATAAAAAAAGAAATAATAATTTCTGCCTAAACATTTTACATTAAACGTGCAGCGAAGTAGACATGATAGAAAATAAACTTGCATAGATGCTAGTCTTGGGATATGATTTTTTTGAATAGCTGTGAGTACTCGAGCATATGTAACTGGTAGCTGTTAATAAAGTAGTATCTACATGTAGATGTAGTGCAGAATGTATGGTAAGAGACGGGGGTGAGATTTAGTTTGGACAGGCTTTGACAGAAACATCAGTGAATGAAGGTTGAGCTGCAATTGATGAGAGGGGGATGGTGGAAGATGATGAGGAAGGGGATGTAGGGGGTAGTGGTGGGGATGGGGATAGAGTAGTGGTGGAGGGTGAGGGTGTGAGGAGGGGGTGGTGGGTGGTTGCAGTGTGGGGAGGGATGAGGGGCTGGCAGCCTGAGGGGATAGAAAGGGGGAGGGGTGGAAAGGTTGGTCATTGGAGCAAGTCCTGATAAGATGTGTTGGAATTTTTTATTAAATAGTTTTACATAAAAATGTTTTTCTACTAAGTATTGTTGCATGATAATTGTTTTATTAAATATTTTATATTAACAAAATTTAATTAAATACTGTTTATTAAGTTTGTGATTTTCGGAAGTAATGCAAATTCGAATATTTTCGGAAGACTCGGAGGAATCTCTCAGATGACAGACATAAACAATATGACGACCAGAAACAAGATGGTAGTAGTGACAAAATAATTTTTTTTTAAGTTTTTCGAGATTTTGATAATTATTTAAAAATTTCAACATTTTTGGAAATTTTAGAATTTATTTCAAAATTTTGAAAATTTTTGGGAATTTGAACTTTGTTGACCTTGGTGTAAAGGTCAAGGTCAAAATTAAATGTCAAGGTCATCAAAAATTGTGGCCAGGGCCATGTCACAAAATGGCAGGTGGGACCACATAGCTCCACACTCCGACTCCTGTGCCAACACCACCATAAATATACTTCTTTGTGCTGCCAAATATTAAAGGTAATGGTAGTTTCTGGCAAACCTATTTCTTACAATACTAGATACTTTTTTGAACGGATTGAATTACATTTACACAGACACTGTTTTACGGTAATCATTTTACACTTCCTTGCAAATAATTTATGTGCACCCACGATCGGTTAACTTTACACGACCTGTTTTGTAAATTAATTATGATCTGACATATGAATAATTTATTTTCGGCTATTTCCATACAATGTTGTTTATGGAGAACAAACACAGTGCATGAAATGTAAATTAAAAAGTCACTTTACATTCAGTTCAAAGTTATTTCTTATTCCAGTGAAAAATACATCGTGTTCGGCATCGCTGTCACTGGTGTATGGCCGATCTCCCTCCTGTACCTGTTCCCTAAGGCTTAACAGGAGATTCCTAGATGTTCAATTTTAACTGGGTGGGTCGTCACTCCTCACCAGTCAGTCCTGGATAGCCAGGGCTCACCGTAGCCATGCACCCAAAGCATGTAACTGACAGGGGTAGTTGAATATTGCTGACAGAAAGAGATACACTCTTCCCAATCGAGGCAGCAGGTAGTAAAAACCAGCTCACCTAACAACGGAAATACCCGCGGGTTGAACCGCAAGGAACCACCTTGCTAAGGGCGAGACAATCCAGCCTCTACGAACTTTCTTCGTGAACGAGTCATATTACTTTGTGAACCAAACCAGTGACCCAAGGACTCTCCCTATAAGTCTACTCACAAGCAGAAGTTCAGAACCACCACCCCCACTCAGAGTCCGACCCACGATCGGCTCAGCACAAGGCTGAGGCTTTCACGCTGATCCCCTGAGTATCTGCGAAATACCATGCATCTGAGTTTTCATCCGAGTAGGTGTCTACCCTCCAGGGCTCCAGAATCCCTTCTTTAGATCAACAGTACTCGAGATACGCACCACAGGACACTAACGTGGGCCTTAGTTGGGACATGCACTCTGTTCGTAGGTTGCACAGCAGGCTGGAGCTTCCATATCAGTTTCTGGAAACTGGCCTGAGAAACTCTGCAGTGAATCTTTACCTCGTGCACAAGATGCGTAGTCTTCGTCCTCTCTCTCTGTTAGCCATTGTGTAAGAACAACGTCTCCAGCACTGACCTCGAGTAGGTGGAGATGGACTTGAGTGTGAGAGATTATATATTCGCATCGTATCCCACTGTGGTTTGCGACGATGGCAAGGGTAGAGGGAAGGCAGGACAGGACACAGTTGATGACATGCATCTTCTGCACCCAACATCCACCGGAGTTTTCCAGCCGACAGAGGGATGCAGTTACTAGGGCTAGTTCCGTCCGCCGTTCCCAAGCATGCCGAACTCCCCATCCAGTGTACTTCCTCTTACACCAACTTGAGGGCCGGGTATCAAACACCTTGGCCTCACCAATATCACGCCCCTCAGAACCAATGAAAAATACAGTACGAAACAATTCCGCTTGGCAACAACACAACCATTGAACACAACACACACCAACACCCCAGAACAAAGGCACATTGCGACCTGCAGGCAGTACAACCACGTGGTTCAGTGCAGCCGATCCACATCTTCACACGCAAAAAAGAAGTTACTATTTCATCGCCAAACTATGACGTCGTCTATTTTTAGCCAATACAAATCGGCCAGCAGTGGTATCAGCGCCGTTGTCAGGTAGTGAAAATGTATGAATTTAACATAGATGGAAGTTCAAAAAACACATCTCAATGATGCTACATTTTCATAATTCATCCATAGATCATTTTTGAACAAAGGTCAGCAGACCTCATGATCAAGAACAGAATGTTGCAACCTGGCCTTTGTAGCAATGTGAGCCACTGAACCAAGTTCAACGCACACACACTATTGCCTGATGGTGTATTCCACAAGTCTTTGTCCAGCTGGTAATGTTTGTAAGGAGCTGTATCGTCGGTCCTCTGAGAGGTATGTTGGACGTTTTGGTGCATTGCTCACCACTGTAGGAAAAGAAAGGCATACACACTGGACATAGACACACACCGTTGAGAAGACTTGAGTCGAACTGGTGGACCACCAGCAGGGAGTATCTTCTCATCTTGAAACAGATTCGCGGTATGGCTTTCCTTGCTAATGTCAACAACGAGGAATATTGTCGGGTTTCTGGTGTCGGTGATAGAGTTTTTATCATATGTAGTGGCTAGAAGTGCAACGAATCACTGGTTAAAAGTTAATATTTACATTATGTTTCAAATAGAGTGTAAGTAGAAAACCAAGAAAATGTTGATAAATAATGTGAAGCATTTAATTCCACTGTAAAGGGAATTTGCATATTTAGAGTCATGAAGGAATTAATGTAGGCTAACTATTTAAATCTTCATGTTGAGTTATTAAAAAGTTTATAAAGAAGATGCAAGGAAATGGGACTCTGTGTCAAATTTCAAAATAACTGTATGATATACGGAAGTACGTCTTGTCGTGATTGGAAAGTTAGATTAAGGTCTACGTATACGTAATCCGTAACAAGGTTTTATACAACTGCGGAAGTACTAGTGTAAATGATGCTGGGTTACTTCACTGTAGATTGACCCATTCATATTGGTATCTTATTCAGAGTATATATGAATTATGTATGATGGAGAAACAGTCAAGCGCCCCTTACCTAAAGAACTACCTGAAGAATAGAGCTCACAAAAAATTCCCGAGCGTGTGTCATTTGATGTGTGTAGGTCAATTTCCCTACCCACATACAACTCTATGGATGTTGTTGTGTACCCTCCAGGGAAATGTCTCTGCAGTTGGGGGTGCCACCTTGTCTACTAGGACCTCATACCAGCTAGAAGTGCGGCATTTCTTGCTGCGACGTTTCTATTTCTACCATCATTCCTGAGCAAGTGTGACCTTCTGCAGGTGCCTGTCCTCTGCAGCACGTGCTCGAAGTCTCCTGTGTAAACACCATGTCCTATACCTGTACCAGTCTGCACGCCCGTTATTCGTAAAGCTATTTTACATAAAGGTTTCGCCAAGAATCAAGTAATTTGTATAAATTTCAACCCTGACCTGAAGCAGTCTGTAACACATACGGTTCCTCCACAACCAATGAACACTCCCATAAAGCACGAAAACGGATCGTTTAAAAATACAAAGTTTTACGGCAGGAAACATTTAATATCGGTATTTTTAAACGTTGTAAATAAGGGGCTTGTGCATACTGCAAGACAAACCCTTGGTTAAGGCATACTTAGAATAAAATATTAAGGTTCGGATGTTGTTTATATATCTTTTAAGCGAATAAATCCTAAACGATGGTATAACTATATGTGATTAGTATAGAATTAAGTGATCCATATCCAAAACAACTTAAATCGCCCTTTGCCATTTATGATTTTAATAAAGTGTATAATATTAGACTATATCACAAATATTTGTGCATTAAACATAATGATAAATAAGTTTTAACTCAAAAAAATATTATTTTCTTTTGCGTTTACTTGATAATTTGTTTCAAAAATTTTCGCTAACAAATTGATTATTTTACTATATTTTATTAATTGTACAAATAAATTAATGGAAATCCAAACAAAACTATAAATTACAATATTGCGCCGTAGTTACTACGTCTGTGACCAGTGGCGAAACAAGTTCTCCAATTTAGGGAGGGACAGATAATTTGCCCCCCCCCCCCTTCTTCCATTTTTTCAAGTACGGAAATTGAAATTGCACACGACTGTTACTAGAACATTATAAATAGCTTAAGACATATCTCGATTCAGTCGGTCGATGGATGCACTTGGCGACGCACCCCAGTACTTGGGCAACCGTATCTCATCAACGGCAACGGTTAATTCTAGAGCACTTACAAATACATTGTTGGGATGGTGAAACGCAACGAATAGGTGCGTGTGTGTGTGTATATATATACATATATTTATTTATTTTGCAAGCCAATTTTTAGCAATGCAGTTTAGTTTTAAATCACCGAGTCAATTAATTCTTAACTTTACATATTTTTGCTACCTGTTGATCATGTCAGTATTCTCAATAATTTATCACTCAAAGTTAATTCACTATAGCATAGCAGCCTATCAGTCTAGCATATCTATCGTGTACATTTTTTTTTCGTGTGAGCCGTGTGAGCCATGGGGGCTGCGGGTGGCGAAGTGTCTCGAATTCTCGTCTTCCACCAAGACGATCCGCGTTCGATTCCTGGCAGGGTCGGTCCCCGGATTTTTACATGTGGGAATCGTGCCGGACGATGCTGCTTGTCGCCAGGTTTTCTCGGTGATCTCCCGTAATTCCAACACTGCTCCATACTTACACCATGTCACCCTTCACCAGTACCAAAAACCTTGAAAATCTCTTCACTAACATCTCGGTCAATTTATACCCAATTTAACCAATTTTTTTTAGATAGCGACGCCGTTAATTTACATATTCTCAATGAACTAAAAAAGGTGAGCATCACCAATGACCAAATGTTCAGCTCTATAATTTTTTTTTCAGTGTAAGGGCCATTTTCAGCATAAAATTCCTGGGCTACTATAGCTCCAGCGTCTCTTGCTTCATGCTCGCAAAATACTTCCAGCCAAACGACGTCCTTTAGACCATAATCCCTCGCCTATATTGGTTTTGTGAGAAATATTATTTTAAGTTTAAAAGGTAGCAGCTCTCGTAAAAATTAGTCTTTCAGTGTTTTAAAAGTAATATTTACTCTGCTGACTATTTTCTCAAGAAAAACGATGGTTTTAGTTATCAAAATAAAGAAATTAATTTAACTAATAAGCTATAACTATTTATATATTTGTCATGAAAATAGACTACACGGTAAAAACTATTAACTGCTGTAAAATCAGTATAAATGGGAATCACAGCTTCAAGGCTAACGAAAGGATATGTGTTCGTTTGCGGTAGCACAGCAGGCAGCTCTTTAAAGCAAACCCTTGTTACCTAGAAAAGTTAAAACCCGTAATAATTTCAAAGATTTCGCGTTAATATTTTCCAGATAAAAAACTTTTTCTGAGGAGAAATTATGGAATTTGCTGCCGTGCGTCAGGTTTATGTTTAGAGAAAATGAAAAGGTTTTTCTTGGATTTCTTATTTTAAATAAGCTAAGTCATAAAATCAAACCGACCTCGAACTTTAAAATGCGGCTTGTTTCTCTAATTTAAAAAACAGTAACGTCCCTATATCAGTGTATAATGAACAATCTATATTTTTTCTGCAGGAATCTTAGTATTCAAGCATCTTCACGTCTTAATTGGAAACTGGCGATTCATTGAAATAACTAACACAAATTGTTCAGGGCTGAGTTTATTTAACTATTTGTTCAGAATCCGCCCTGAAAATGTAGGAAAATTACTGCGAAAGGTTTTAAAGATATTGGGGGGATCTAATACTAACCTATCCACAAGTTTGCTGCCCTGAAAAGTAGATGACACTTGGACACAGTGTTTCTTCCAACTGTTATCTTAACACGGAAATAGGGGGCTTAAACGTCAATGAAACCTATACAAATCGAATAAGTTTACCAAGAATATAGTGGCGAAAGCAACTATAAAGTGGATGACAGCGAATAAACCTGACATATTGAAAGTTCAAGAGTCATGTGGGGACTAATTGCATTTAGTAATCTTGAGGAAACCACAGAAACCTAAACGTGTGTCATGTGCTGGTTGACTTGATGCCGTCACACAAGGGTGCTCAAGGAAAAGATTGTTGGATGTCGTAGAAGTAAGCCTCGACCTAAGAACCACACCTGAATGGTAAATAAATCACAACATGGTCCATAGACCTACAGTATTTTTCTCTGAATGAAATAAACTCATTATTCAGTTTACATATGAAAGCATTCAGAATTTAAACTGCAGTGTCAGTCTTTGTTATTATTTTAAAAGTTTTATTTTTGTAAATAATTAGTTTCTTACATACACTCGCTAGCACCAACAAATTTACAGGAAATGAGAGGTCCACGAGTCAGTGGTTTACTTTAAAATCGTCCGTTCGTCACACAGTGATGTCAATAGATGTGGAGTGGTTGTTTGTTGGAGTGTACTTGCAGTAGAGAGAGGGTTGCGAGCGACCAGAGGCGCAGGGTACACCTAGCCATCGTCTGCAAGTATAGGGAGCGCTTCTCCGTCAAAGTGCGTGGGCTGGAGAGCGGACAGCAACAGGTCTATGAAGTCGGCGTAGAGGGAGGGGTCCATGTTGCGGACAAGCAGGTGCAGGTAAAGCCAGTCACCGAGGTCGAGACGTGACAATGTGGGGCAGAGTGGCTCGCCGGCGAACATGGACGGCAGTCCCACAGCCCAGCGCACCGCCCAGCCACCACAACCCCACTGTAGTGTCGCCATCACTGCCAGCCGCCACAGTAGTGCCACCACAGTCGCCGCCAGCACCAGCAAGAACCAGAACCACAGCGCCGTGTAGATCTTCTCGTTTACCACGTTCAGACCCATCACGCACAGCGCCTCGTGGTTCTGCAGCGACCCCGATGGCCCGTACTTGTGGAACGTACACTTAGTCACCTTGGGAAAGATGGCGTCGATCTTGTCGTAGCGCCCGTCCTCCGGCTGCAGTTGAAGGAACTTAACAACCTGCAAGCACATCGCGCCGCCATTGTCAATGGTGTGCAGTGTTGCAATTGTAAGTGTAGTACACTCTCTTTTTGAAGTCACTGTTGGCAACCACCATATACATCCCACCACCATATGCAACCATTATACTTTAGTATGAACAAGAGCACATTATGTACTTTTTGTTTATATAGCACTATATTCTTATAATGTTTACGTTACGCAGTATTTTCGTCTAGTGCTGTTGTGTTGTTTACAGTATGTGTTTCAGGATAGACTATTCAATGTAAAATGTCAGCACTTTTGACACCATCTTACTTTTCCATTCAAACTAATTGTGTTAACATAAACTATACAGTTTAAGTAACAAACACAGTGTACAGATTTATTCGTGATAAAAATTTAACACCCAGATCACTAAAAGCGTATGTTTCTGTTTATATTCTTGGCAAGGCATTCTACAGAAGTTTTCACTTACCATGAACATCGTACAGGAAGAACGTCTCGTCGACAGACTGAACCACACTTACAGGAACGGGATAATATACAACCGCCTATAGTAAGGAACTATCTCATAATTTTGTTTAAGTGATGTCGAAAAATTATAGTATGGTGAGATCAGGAATGTCGGGAGGGGAATATAACCCGGGTGTTCGATGACTGCTGAGTGTTATACTGAGAGGATGAGGACTAACCTGGAGGCCGTAGCCGACGAAGGTGCCACCCAGCAGAGTGTCGGTGAGCAGCATGTTTGCCAGCAAGTTGATCAACTGCAGCAGTTCGCAGGCGAGGAAGCCAGTGGCCCAAATGCGGTGTGTGTGTAGGCGCGCCACGAAGTAAACTGCCAGACGACGCAGTAGCGGCTTCCGCTCGGCAGCATCCATGATGGCGGCTCGCGGGCCCACCAGCCCTGCCAGAGACGCCTCTACCAGGCCGCCCTCCCATTGCTTCCACGCGTGGTACGGCGCTCTGAAGAGAAGGAACTGTAGGAACAATACCAGTGGTACCCACTGGTAGTAGGCGTGTCGCCGCACAGGTAGTCGTCTGCCGCGCCACCACTCTGGGCCCACGCCCACGTGTGGCTGCCATCCATCTTCCTCTGTCTCTGCCGCACACCATACAACACCACTCTATTTATGCTGCTGCCACTCATAACTGTCCTACTTACTTTACTTCTACTGATGACGACAATGTATACGACGTACCAGGACGTATAAGGCTCTTTTTTTTTTAAAATATTTGTGATTTGTACTCCCTCTCCAACACATCAGCAATAAATGTCACTTTTTAAATATGGTTTGCATTCGTGTGAATGGTAGCAAGTCCTCCGCTGAACACAAGATTAGTTATAATATGTAAACGTCCAAATAAAAGTAGAGATTGTAAAATTATTCTCCCATGTTGCTTATGATCCCTTGTATCACAGTTTTGGTCGGTGCTCCTAACCCAACACCTGGGACAGACTGTCCCCTCCCCTCTCACTATATATGTTCCTACTGCCGTATTATTTGTAACATATGTCAGAATGTCGATGAATATGAGACTGGTGGCTGAGAGTAGATACACTCCACGAATGAAACGCTTAGTGTATTACAGCACATAACAGAGCCACTTAATGGGCTACTGACGTTTCTCGCACATTCTTATCCGTTGGTGGACCAACTTAGGCAAAGTATAGCTATAGACTGTTCACTTTAAACTGAGCACTCAGCAGAACTTGTAAATAATTAAAAATATATTCTATTTGGCCAACAGATGTTAACATTTGAAAGTGATGAAATGCTAACACGGGTTTATAGTTACCTGAAAGTTTTCATATTACAAATAGTAAAGATGCCTGCAACACGGTTGAAAGAAAACTTGATGCATTGCTCATTTTATTGTGAACGGCATATAACCATATTTGCCACTTCAGATTTTACAATATCATTCGTTACATGTGTGCTGTTGGCAAATTCATTTTCAGCTTGCAATTTGTTGCATGCAATTAGTCAGCCGATGGTAGAAAAGATGCGGAAAAGCGGGGTGGGCGAATGGGTTTCTAAAACCCTACCAAATAGTCATTCACCTTTGCTCTGTATACATAGTTACAAGTAATATTAAAATAATTTTGGCATTTTTATTTTATTATGATTTTCCCAGGAAAAAAGTAACATCAATCTAAGGATCGTAATCCCACCGCACAATTTACAAAAACACAATAGTAATAAATTGTACCTTCCACATTCGGAATGAACATACAGTAACGTGAAAGTAGTTTAGCCGAAAACTGTATCTGCATGTGGTTATACAATATCAATGGGATCCGTCAGAAAAAAAAACTGGAATTCTGTACGGATGAACTCTATGAACTTTTAAATGTAGCCTAAGCCATGATCAGGTATGTCCATTTTTCCCATTTTAAGTAACAATCTAATATATAATCTTTTCCAGTTTTTGGTTAACAGTTTACCAACTACAGTCCTGAAAAGAGTGAAAAGTACATCGTCTTTGTTGACAAATATTTCATAACAAATTCCCAACAAATGGGAAAATAAACTATCCCCGTACTAGAATCACCAAACATTATCGTTAGAACAATACCTTTGTCTGACTAACTGAAATTTAAAGGATCCACTGAATCCAAATAAATGTGGTTACTGGAATGCTGCGAGTAATATATAACATCAGTACCTTGACGTGGCCGGGATCACGGGTGGTGTTGGCTGTGGTAAATTTAAAGTAGATGAAACTATAATGGGCGCCAGCTAACCAGTCACTCGGGTTAGCACGAGACTCTCTGGGCTGGAAGGGCGTGCATTCGGGGCGAAGCCCCGTCCCGTGATGGCCTGTCGGAGGTGGAGTGGGGTCACTAGAGACCGTGCGTGGCCGCG
>PNEQ01040085.1:0-21668 GCA_003012365.1 Medauroidea extradentata | reverse complement strand
GACGACGCTAGAGTGTGCTAGCATTAGTTGCCGGATAAAGCCAGACACAAAAGTTAGCGTTCGCGCTAAAGTGCTCAGAAAGCTGCAAAAACTGAAAAAAATGTTACTGTTTTTTTTATTATAATTTTGCGGACCCCTCTGGCATGGCTTGCGGACCCCCAGGGGTCCGCGGACCACCAGTTGGGAACCACTGACCTAGACAACAACTACACAGTGGTTGTCACTTTCCGGCTGACGAGATTGTACGCACTGCTTGTCGCGATGGCCGGGCTAATTGCTCGTTATTGGCTGGGAAGGTGTAGTGGGGCAGTGGTGAGTAGGAGGGTGAGGCACGTAAAAGAGCGAGACGGCTGCAGTTCACATTTTTTCCGAGGACACACTTAGGTTTGTCTAGCAATATACGTAGAAGTTTGAACACGGAGAATGTTTTCGCGATATCCATTGCGTTAGACGTAGGCCTGTAACTGTATTCATAGTTACTTGTATTGCATTGGTAGGGCAACTTCTGACGGGTTCAGCTAAGTACGATGAGAGAAACGTGGTAAAGCCAATCAAACTTTCGGCTTTATAATTAAATCGGCAGGCTTTTCGCAAGTGTCCCTTATAAACAAGAGTTTCGCTTTTTTAGGCCGTACAGTGTCAGACGTGTTACGTATTCTGACGTTTAGGTCGGCATTGCAGTCTTCATCTTCGTGTCGGTATTCTAAAGCTGTTACCTTCCTCTTGTTACTCTTAGGACAGCGACTGCAAATGTCGACCTAAATGTCGGAGTACTTTAACAACAACGAAGCGGCTAATACTCAAAATTTAAACAGTGGCCGCGAAATCCTGCGCATTATATTAGCTATGTGTATTTATTTAAATAATTTCTGCTTCACTCATGTTTGATTTAACATTTGCACATAAATTTGTGATTAATAAGTTATGCTTGAATCACATTACCGCGATAGACTCGACGCGAAGCGTGCGACGCGAATAAGGTAGCTCATCAACCAATCAGCGTCAAATATTCTGGGACGTCAGCGCGACAAAAATTGTGGAAGCGACGCATATTTCGATTAGAAAGTAGTGCTATTTTATTTATGCTGTGTATGTGACAAATCTGAGAAACGAATTTTTCTAAATCGGCGAATGTGATTAATTGGTAGTAAATTGTATTAATTTATTTTACGAGATACTTTTGTTTTGTTAGTATTATAAAACAAAATAATTTTTTACTAAATCTGTAGCAGTAACTGTATTTTCACATTGAAAATTGTCAGTGGGTATATAAAATATATTACAAATAAATCAAAAAATTTTAAACACTGTGAACATATTTGGCTCTCGTACAAGAGGTTTGTACACAATGGCAAGGAACTATTTTTGTATATTAGTTTTTAGTATTTGTCGTGTGGCAGGCTGGTAAATTTTCATAATAACGAGAATTATTGGTGTCGCACCGCGCATTCGTGTTGGATCTATCGCACTATTGTGATTCCAGTGTCCCTATAAGAATTTCTTTATAATCAATCACTTGGACGTGAAGTGTTAACGTATTCTAAAACCATTAATATTTTAGGATCTCGTACTGCACACTTTAAACTACAAACATTATATAGTCAGAGGTGGTCTGCGGACTGTGGCAAAGTAGAGTCATAGATTCTCATAATTGTACATTCCTGATGTACACGTTCTAGAACAATGACTAGTGCCATGAACTTTTCGCGAAAATAATTTTGCCCCACTTTGTTTCAGTGCCTTACGTGCACATCTGCAGCTCTGCTTTATGGTTATAGGCTGTGTGTTTTTTTAAATTAGTTCTCTCATTTGACTGTGCCAATCGCAGTAATGTCACTGCAATACCACACGTCTGTGTTCTGCGCGTAGGACACCGAGACACGGAAGAGTTAAAACATCCCATCACTGACTACGAAGCAGAACTGCAGATGTGAACGAAAGGCTCTGAAACAAACCGGGAAAAACAATTTTCGCTAAAAGTTCATAGCATGCCCCTAACAATGACAAGAGCCACAAGTGTGTAAATGTAAAGCACTGCTTCAAGGTCATTGGCAGCGTATATTTGGTTAAATGCGTCTCTCACCTGACTGCATTAATCAGAATAAACTTATTGTGACACAGTAATTCTGTAATTTACTATAGAACGTGATGACACGTGAGAGTTAAATTATCCAACCACTGAACACTGAACGCTGCAGATGTACACAAGCATAGCCATCTTTAGTAGAAGGACGGGCATTAAATCTGGCAACCCTGCCAGATAGCGTCATTTTAACACTTATTTTGTCTCGCCAAAGTCCGTGGCTTCCCCTGATTGGCCGGTATGTACGCCACAGTAACGAAACAGGTACAGCCATTGCCTTCGGAGAGTTAAAGTCAGGGCTATGAATATTTCGCGAGTTCACCGACCGATGTGCTATACTCTGTCCACTCTAAGGTTGCAGCAGAAATACAAGTTCTTAACAAAATAAATCAAAGCAATTTATTTACATCTTGATTCCTCACATTTTGATTGTGCCGTAGCACAATTACCTGGTATTTTTCAATATTTCAAATGAAAGTTATGATGTGCAAAAATTGTATTGTCATTCACGTGAATGAATTTGCTGCAACCTTAGAACGGATAGACTGTATAATCTATTAACCTGTGTATACCGAAGCCATACAATTTGTCCATTACCTGCTACTCATTCATACATTCATACACCAGACAATGAACGAATAGACAGAGCTTGAGTACGCATAGGACATTGGATTCTAGCATGCAAATCATTGAACACGTGAATTTTTCCTGTCACTAGTTTAAGGTGGTGTTAAAATGAACCTTCCTGGCAGGGTTACCAGATCTGAGGCCGCGGCCTTCTATTTAAGAGGGTTATGAAACAAGGCACTGAAACAAACGGTTCAAAAAAATTTTCGCCACATACTCAAGGTCACATAAATGACCATAAAATACATACCGGCTACTAAACCTTGTGTGAGCACTCAGTAAGAAGTGTCAGTGGCTGTAGTGTTAAATAGTACACTACCCGGTACAGTTGTAAATACTCGCATTCGATTCGGTTACCTTTCCGGCCATTCTGTTATCTCCGTGGATTAAAGAAATTTCTACAACCGAATTTCTTGACGGTTTGTGACTGTGGTCATAGTCAATTCATTCCTTTCGAAGTTTTCTGAGCAACTGGTTCCGCTCTAATCACCTCACTGTAGACAAGTTATTGAGGTCAGCTTATACATTTACTAAAAATATTAAGGAGTAATGTAAGAGGACATTAAGTTGGTCCTATTTCGAGTGTTTTGTATGAAGTTTAATATTTCTTATGGAGTGTAAGAAAGACACCAATACTTCCGTGAAAGTTAAGACAATTAAAATCCGAAATTAAGTTGGCAGTCTGTCCAAGCAGCCGAGTGGTGTGCGGAGCTTCTGCCGGTAAAAGATTATTAGAAAACTGCTCAGATTTCATAATTGATTTCTGCTTAGAAATAGCATTCAGAACATTACACGTGTATATACTCATTCCAGGTTCACCACTAATTATGAATGTATATTTTTCTAACCGTCGAAAATTGCGAAAGTGGGTGTTTCGCAGAACTTTTAATGCTCTTAATGCAGAATACTTTAAAAGGTATAGGCGTGTAAAATAAAACGTTAAGGTTACACTGAGTGTCTCATAGAAACAAATTTTCGACTAAGATTGTACGTATGCTCAGTGACTTGCGCCTAGGGACCAGGAGGAGGCGTGATGCGCGCTGTGTCGTTCTTAACTGTTTCAGCACTTTTATGCCTCGAACACGAAAAATACATCCACCCAGACGACCACCTTAACTGCACGTTATAATGTGTGATCTGTGAAGACATGCCACTCATAAAATACTGACAACGATATATACACAAACAGTTATTGTAAACCGACCATGGACTGTGATGTACCTTAATATCGCGATAAAACTCTTTGTACACCTAGTTCACTAGGTTGCCGACAGAGAGCAGGCGTGTGTAGTTTCGGCAATAAATGATCAATGTACCAATATAAAATCATAATTAACATGCTTGACATATTTATGGTACTGAAGTTCTAAGTTTTAGTATCACGAAGTAGTTGGGTTTACCATATAATATTGTGGTATAAATGCACTGGACTGAAATAATAATTTTGTGTAAAAGATAAAATATGACTTGTAGAATCTTTTTCAGGATCTTTTGTTCCACTTGTAAACAGTTCTTATTACTCGAAAAATCAAGAAATCTCACATGACGCTCAGTCACAGTTCGTTTTCGATGTTTTTCCTTTTGCATGTGAAATGCAGAATAAATTTTGAAATTTATGTAGTACAACATCTTCAGTTCCACGATATTTATCAACAGTGACTTGTATTTTTGTTATGTATTGTTTATTTTGTAGTAGTGATCTTGTATCCCGTTTCACTCAATTAACACTCATATCAAATTATGTTTGGTAAGATGTAATCAATGATTTAACACAATACTTGATTTTACAGGTTCAGAACAACACAAGCAGCAACAAAATTGGTACAGTAAGAATATTCCTGGCACCTAAATACAGCGAACGTGGTCTGCCCATGCTGTATATCGACCAAAAAGGATTCTTCATTGAACTCGACAAATTCCAAGTGACATGTAAGTGTATAATTTTATATTAAATTATTAAAATTGTATTTGTCAGGTAAAATAATTAAATGTTTGAGAAAATTGGAAATTTTAAGTTATCGTTAATGAAAAATCCATGCTTATACACTGAGGAGCCCTATTATTTTCTGCTCCATTATTGATCTGCCCAATAATCCAGACAATTTAAGTAATTGTTTGTTCGTTATTATAATAGTTTTAACGAAAACCTAAATTGATTTATAGAGAGAAAAGTATAAGTATACTAATTATTGTTACCTTCATTTACTAAGTACTTTTATCTTCTTTATTAGACTGAGTTATATTTGACGTGGGTACTTAAATTTCTGTTAGAATGTTCGTTACTTAACAACTCTCATTTGTTTCTGTACGCATTTTATTGGTGGGTGTTTTTCTTTTTAACATTATTTGTTGATTGTTGATTATGTATTTAAATTCACGAAGTACTACATGTCATTTAATAACCCGTAGCCTACAGACAATGTAGAAAAAACCTTTTTTAATTTTTAAGATTAGCAAAAAGTGAATTTAAAGTGCAACATACTTATTCAGATTATTGTGTATTAAATGAGATGGGAGTTATTTCGGGTCAGTATATCTTTTTAGCATGCTTAAACAGTTTTCTGTGTGTTACTTAAACGTACTGCAAGAACACTTCGGCAAAACATTGGCAATGGGACAACTTCAATTTTGGTTTGCCAGTAAGCCTGTCAAAGAATACATTTTGCAACAATATTAAAACAACAAAGGTACATTTTCCCGGCCTTTTGACGTCTTCATATTTCACAGCTACTTTGTGAACGGTCACAAGAAAAATTACGAAATGTTAACCCACGTGGTATTGTAGTATATTACTTGCGGATTTCGCTGCTAAACCGACAATAATTTGTAAGAATCGTGTGCGCAATAAACTACGAAATTTGCGTATACACCAGTTTCTCAGTTAAATCTAAGATTTTCATCACGATGTTCAGCCAATGTCATAAAATTTGCGGTTTAAAAATATCCAGAATTGGTGACTTACGTTAATTTCACATTAAAAATAAAGCTTTGGGTACAGTAGACAGGGGCAAAACGGACCCCTTAAGAGTGCGTGGTAGATAAATAAACGCTGAAAACATCAATTGATATCTACGATTTTTTCGAAGCCAATATGGGATAAAATACTCAATGTCAATCCTAGGTAACGGTATTTGCCAACTTTATGAGTAAATATTTATTCAGAATTACTCATTCGTTACACGTGATATCTTGCGCCGGAGGTAAATGCACGAGGTTTCGGCGTCAGAGATTTTGCCTTATAAGTTCGTAACACTGGAAACAATTTTGTTTAAAACGTTCGCTAAAATTATTGTCTAGGATTGCTATTGATTAATTTTTGCGAATTGGCTTCAAGAAATCTACAGTTATAGATTAATGCTTTTAGCGTTAAACTGTGTACCACGCCCTCTCAAGAATCTGTAAGTTTGTAAAGTAACACAAATTCAAATGTTGTTACTCACTGATATTTACTATAACTACCTCAGACTTAAGTAAGGACATAAGGCTGTCATTTTACACATGGTGTTAATCACGTTGAGTATTTTACAAGTTTTAAGCTAATATTGTGGTGTGGCCGTTTTACCCCATAGGCGGGGCAAAACGGCCAATTTGCATTTAAAGGTAAAATCACATTCTCTTTTTTGTTGTGCTTGTGTTTTATGTCTGTTTTGTTCTTTTTTGTACACTGTCATTCAACACAAGTTTTATCAACAAAACATGAGCAATGTCGTATGTCCACAAACCAATAAATTCTAAATATTTATGCTTTAAGCGTACTGAAAGTGTTGGATTTTTCGTTCAGAACCTGACTTGTCACCCCTGCAGATATTTTTTAAATGTAAATATTTTAATTCTCTTACCACAATATTGACCAGGATCAGGCAAGATTTGTCCCCCTTTCAAGGTTAGGTCTTCACCGTGACATTTGCTAATATACTGAAATTCGCTTTCAAGTTCCAGCTGCTGGGCCGCGGCTTGTCTCACCATTATTTTAAGAATTATCAACATTATAGTAATCTGGCTTCGATTACACCGGCAGTCAACCGGATTTTCACATGCGATAATCGTGCCTGTACGATGCCGCAGTTTGGTTACTTTTCCTATGAATCTCCAGTTTTCCCGGTCCTTCTGCCAGCTGCCACTATTACGTGCGTCTAAATTACCATAGCAGTTCCCCTTCGCCGTTCCTTTCACGGGATTTGAACCATAAACTCCCTACAAGTGTCCCAAACAATTACGTCAAGAAATGTCGTCAGGATTATTAAAAAGCAAATGTGTAAAGATGGGTCTTTGCCCAAAGTGTTACACGTATCAATAGCTCGACAAAATGTAACAACTTAAAAAATCGTTTCTCTGTAGTCATATCTAATTTTCGGTACTTCTGTAATATTTTACATCCATCCGCCACTTAAACTGTCAAATTTTGAATAATTATTTAGTCGCACGTTAGGTATTTACGTAAGTTTCATTCTTATTCAGAAATCATCACGATATCTCTACATGTCAAACAGATGCAGTCGTTTAAGGGAGTGGGATAGGGGCCCCCTGCAGAATTTTTAATTTTTAAATATTTTTTGTATTTTACGATACATAATTTACTTTATAGAGACATATTGTGAATATATTTAGAGTAATAAAAAGTTTCAAGATTTCATAGATTTTGTGTAGAGGCAGATCAAGCCCAAATTTGTAAAAACGATTTTATACAAGAGACGAAAACCATCTGACTTAGAGAAATGAAAAAATTTGAAACTGAAGAACCGTGTCACAAGTTACGTCAAAATATTTATAAAACAACTGCAGTGAATTTCTTTTGTTTCTTTAAACAATTGCCGAAGTCTAAATAAAAATTTTCCAAAATTCGGCCATTTATTTTTAATACGGAAAATGTCAATGCCGGTTTTTATAAATGTCTTGATGACGTAGCCCGTGACACTGTTCTTCAGTATGAATTAATTCGTTTCTTTAAGTCAGTTGATTTTCGTTTCTTGTATAAAACCGTTCTATTCAACTTTGTGACTGACATGCCGCTACATATAAACTGTGAAAGCAAAATCACTTTTATTACTATAAAAATAGTCACGAAATATATCTACAAAACAAACTATTTCTCGCACAAAAACAAACATTATTAAAACAAATTAAAATTTGGTGATAACTTCCTCCTTAGTTGAAACAACCTTTTTTTTAATGTCCTTACAGGTAGAATTTCAAAAAGCCATGAAACGGCTTTTTAGGGATATTCGTAGGCTTGATTTTGAAACATCAATCAAGTCAATATCACAGTAGATTTAAAAGTTATCGGACATTTTTTGAAATTATATTTTACAGCTTCAATCACCTTAATGTTTAAATTAATAAAAAAACTGAAAAACTTGAATGCTGGATTTCAATACACGTTCAGGTTAGAATAAGAATACTGGCTTAACTTGTACTTGGAAATGTTTTCCTATTTGACTGAGCCAAAAAGAATCTTGACATTGTAATATTTGATACCTGTTATTGGTCTGCAGACAGCTACGTTATGTCAGAAGTAAATCACATAATCATATATGTTTCAAGAAACTACAGCTGTTTCAAGGGTATGTTGGCAAAAAACATTTTCGCGATATACCGTCATCACTAGATGCAGTTTTGTAAGCTTTATGCTGATGTGAATAACACCTTCATATCTCAACTGGATTAAGCGCTATTGAGTATTCATGGAAAAACATATTTTACCACATTTCACTGACGAACCGTAATTTTCAAAATTTTAAAATAAAACATAGCCTTCTCAGTTGGTGTCTACGGGGTAAGGAAAATCCCCTTTCAAATTTCACGTATCTAGGTCCAGAGGTTTGGACTATGCGTTGCCGAGTGTATTAGTATGTAAATGGGGCTCTTCATTTTATACAGAGAGAATATGTTTGCATTGTCAAAGTAAATTACACGAAGTTAACTAGAAAACATTAAAATATTTTTTCATATGTGATACGCATTGCGTCAAAAAAGTGTATGGAGGTATGTGGAAACAGTTATGGAGATTCAAAGCATTCTTATAGACAGCATCAAATTTTATGTCATGTATAGGTATGCAATTTACGAGGCTTAGTAACGTGTCGTTCGTTGGTTTGTCAATGCTACCAAATAAGTTACTAATTTAGCAGAAGAATGAGTATGTGCATAAAATATTATATAAAAATATAATAAAACATAATATATACCATTTGCATAACATAAGGAAAATTATACTAGCGAAGCAAATGTAAATGAATAGATAGAAACTATTTTGCGAGCCTGAAACTCGTTTAAACAAATAAAATCGCAACGCAAATAAACTTAACTCAATATGATTTTGCTGACTGCATCATATACAGGAGGCCGTGGTGGGCGAAGATACTAGAGTTCTCTCCTTCCCAAAAAGGTAATCCGGGTTCGATTCCCAGCGGGGTCGGTCCCCGGACTCTTGCATGTGAAAATCGTGCCGTATGATGCCACTGGTCGGCGGAGATTCTGGAGGATCTTCCGTTTCCCCTACACTACATTCCGGCACCGCTCCATATTCACATCACGTCACCCCTCACCAGCGCTAAAGACTTAGATGTTATTGCTGGGCAAAAAAAATTCTCTTCACAATGAAAATATTACGTCCCAATAAGTGGCTGAATATAAAATACTGAAAGTTGTTTAAACTAATTAAATCACAAAGAAAACATAGGTATTTAAATTAAAACCATTTTTAAAAATCTTCGCAGCCTACGCCCTGCCCTCAATACATTTCAGTATCGTTGCTGTCGATTATTTTTGTGGCCTTATAAACCTATAGTTGCTTTCTACACGCACTAGTTGCGCAATAAATGTGAGGGACATTTAACACTTTATTAAATGTGAAAGTAAACATTTGTAGAATTAATACAAATTAAACTACAAGGTAATAATATCGGCTAATAATACACCGAATTCTGATATGTTTGTGGCAAGTCAATATTTTTACTCTGCATTTAATGTATCATCATTTATGAACATTATATAATATCTACAGTAATTCTCTACTAACGGCGGCTAAGAAATTGTTAACCGCAATATCTTGTTGTGATTTGTGTCCTTCTTCCCCATAGCCTTTGTTTGCCGCCACACGCTCATTAGTCACCTGCGCGAAGGTCTGCCTGCCGAACATACCCAAAGCAGGACTTAAACAAATTTCCACCTTCACGAGTTGGCCCATTTATTGTGTCCATGACTGTACATAATCACTAATATCACTTGTTTCCGCTTCTTCGTTCTCATTAGACTGTTGAGGAGTAGTTAAGGACAGATCCCTATGATTCTGAATCCTGTGATGGCATTGTGCATAATTGCTGTTGTAGATATGCTCGAGTAAACATTGCTGCAAAATCATATCTTGTAAGAGCTCTCCCAGGATGTATTCTCATAAACTTTCTGCAATTTTCTCTATAGAAACTCTTGAATGGTTTAAAAAATGTTCTATCTATTGGTTGTGTCCAGTGGATAGTGTGTGGAGGAAGATACACCATTTCAATCATGTGTTTGACAGCATGCTCAAGTGTTTTGCTGGATTTGCAATGGGATCCATGACCATCTACGACCAGAAGTGCAGTATCTCTTTATTGTTTGGACGATGTTTCTAAAGTGCTTCATCCACATCAGGAAAGTTTCCTTGTCCATATACTCAGACTTAGTAACAGTAACAAGAGTCCCATGGGGAAACCAAGTCATTAGCTTATCAGGCAGTCTTTTTCCTCTAAAAATGATAAAAGGTGGGATATAATGTCCACTGGCAGAGGAACATGGCACAATAGTTGTTAATACCCCCCTTTCTGAACTCTGGATTTTGTAGGAAATTCGTCTTCCAGTTTTCCAACAACTAATTTTGTACCTAGCACCATAGGTAGACCAGATTCGTCACAATTGTACACACGAGAATCGTCTCTATCCCCCTGTGATTTTTAATGCACTATTTAGACGTTGAAAATAAGGTTTGATAGCGGCTTTAGTCACAGAGTTTGCCCTGGCCAAAGAGAGACCAGTTGGTTTTATTTAAGTTATGTCTTGGTGCCTTTTACGGAATCCAGAAAGCCAATCATCTCCAGCTAATTTGTTTTCGCTATCGAAATTATTCGACACTCCATTTTCTTTACAAAAGTTAAATGCGATCTCTAACACATCTCGAGGAGTCATATACAATATCCCATTTTCTCTAAACTGTGTAGGTGTTCAACTAAACTCAATTCATATTTGCCTAGGACTGTATTCCTTCCTAAACACTTCAAACCTGGTCAGCAGACACTTTCAGTCAAATGACGGCGTAGAGTTGTCCTTGAGACATTAAAACGAACAGCCGCTGTATTAACAGGAATGTGGCCTTCCTTTACAGCCTTTATTTCACCTCGCAAGGACTCTTCACTCCAGTGGTACCTGTCCGTCGTCCTTACGTACGTTCGAACCATGATTCTCTAAACAAATACAGTACTTTATTTAATCAGAAATATGGTTATTACTAAAGGTTATTTTTTAAACAACATGTTTTCTATAAATAGTATCATACAGCCACAATCACTCATGCCTTATGGCCTTTTAGATTTACTGCTTAGTGTATTAACATTTTAAAAAGAAGATTTCCGAAAGTATGTAACGAATTCAATTTTCTGAAAGCTGTTTAATTTTCCTTTCAACGTGGACATCAAATTTTAATTAGTGACTTCTGACATCGAACCAATTTGAGTATTCCTTTGCTGTGTCTAAATTAGCCTAATTTTAATATATTTAAAAATATTACTGCAAATAGATATTTACTGGTGGCTTCCTCAGGGTGCTCGTACGACCCACAACTGCATTCCACTGCTGCTTCAACTTCATCTCACTTCACCAGCACCTGTGCTGAAGACCTCGGATGTAATGCGCCACTCAAACCTCATATGAAAATTATCCATAGCGGGGTACAATACTACGGGGTAAAATGGTCACTCCGGGGTAAAATGGCCATTCATGTGCAGTGTTTCAAAAAACTATGTCTGATGTGAGGCTACATTATTGATGCAAACTGTATGTTTTCCTTATTTTACACATGACAACCAACAAGTAACAAAGATTATACAGACAACGAACAATGAGAAACAAATACTATTGACATGTAAAAACTTACCACTCTCTTAGGTTTTCACTGTAGGAATGACGTGGAAAAACAGTAACCTGCTACAAACGTGCGCTCCAGCAAACCGACCGT
This sequence comes from Medauroidea extradentata, assembly GCA_003012365.1. Lineage (NCBI taxonomy): Eukaryota > Metazoa > Arthropoda > Insecta > Phasmatodea > Phasmatidae > Medauroidea > Medauroidea extradentata. Next base: position 9,753 of record PNEQ01040085.1, on the reverse strand, counting down.
GAGGTTCTGGTCGCTAGCGGTGTAAAAGCTACGTCTGTCCGTCCACTTCATGCTCAAGGTCAGACAGCTGCTGTGTACAGTGGTTCCAACTGTAGAACAAAGAATATGGCTTTAGTGGCAGTTTTGCCCAAGTGGCCATTCTGACCCAGTGGCCGTTTTACCCCGGGCTGCTACTGTATGTATTGACAACGTCATTATAGTTAGCTAGCAAATTATTATTTTTATGTCAATAATATTTAATAAAAGCATTGCAATAAGCTTATACACTGCAATTGTTCTATCGCATCTTTCGAAAATGAGGTATGGTTATGTGAGAGAGGGTCTATGTAAATACTTAGAATATGTTACTATGTTTTCAAAAACTATTTTCCAGGTAGTAATGTATCGAAACTTTATTTTGTAAAACTTCCAAATAATATTATTTTTCGCTGTGATTCAAGTAAATACGAGTCAGAACGTCACCTCGCTAGTCGTATTTCGAAGAAAAATTTTAATACAAAAACATGCGCTGCTCTGTAGTTTAAAGTAACGTCGTAATTATTTTTAATTTTGACAAAAGTTCTGAACATAAAAAATCCATGGATTTGATATGTTCTGTGACTGAGCAAATGATCACGAAATACGATGGAATTCACACAATTAATTTTTTAATTTCTATTCTTAAATGTTAACTGTGAGTGACATGTATTTTCAGTGAAACCGAAAACCAACACCATCACCCGCCGATCAGATCAGTCTTCGGTTACCATTCCTTTCGATCAGACGTTCCGCAACCTGGACAGGAACCGACCAGCTGAAAAAGATCCTAATATAAGGGCGTTCAACTTCTGTGGCTGCGGCTGGCCACACCACCTGCTCATTCCTAAAGGCTCAGAAAAAGGATTCCCATGTCAGCTGTTCGTCATGGTGTCCAATTATGATGATGACAAGGTAATGGATTACTCAAGATTCTGCGGTACTTTTTGTCCCCGCGACTCTGTATCTGGCTTTCTGTTAAGGTCATGCTCACTGAATGGTTAAGACGAAGAAGGTAAAGATTCTACTTAGGCCAACTTTCGTGAAAATGGGAAAGCTGTTTGCTACAAAATTATAAGTTGAATGGGGAAACGTATAATTAGACATTGGTTTGTTAGGACTTAAACAAATTGGACATTAACTGAAAAACATAATACTTTCTATGTACACAAAGTTATTTGCACTCAAATTTGAAGAAATATTTTCCTTTTTAATCTCAATACGTTGAGGGTATTTTGAAGTTTAATAAAACTATAATTTACAGACTTGTTTTCATAATATAAGTGTATTTGATGGCAAGAATGATGTGTTATACACCATTATACCGACACTGTACAAATCAAAAATATTAACAACGTTTCTGTTGTAAATTCAAAACACTACAGCAGTGATACTTGTGGCGAATAGCCAGTCATGCCATAATACTGAGGTTAAGAAGGGAAAGATTTCCTTTTACAACTTATTTCAAAACATAAAATCATATAGTGGTCTAAGGAATCGTTGAATCTTTTTTTCTTTATCTCAACCGATGAAGCTATGTATATATATATATATATATATATATATATATATATATATATATATATATATATATATATATATAAAGTGCAACTTGGATATCTCAGTTCATTTTCGGTAAAATATTAATTAAATTTTTTCCTTCTTCACCTCCCTCATACCTCCCTCATTCTTTGTTTTGGTTATAATTATTTTCTTTATGCCTAAACGAGAGTAGACATCAAAAATATGTTTGACAGTTTTGTTTAAAATGGTTTTCATCATGATACCTAATTTTTTCAAGACAGTAAATTATACGGTTCCGACTAAGAAATCAATTAAGAAAATTTTTGTTAATTACATAATTAGCTAAAACGGTAGTATATATTGTCTTGAAAAATAAAAATAGTTAACGTGGTGATAACCATTTCAAACAAAACTGCCAAAGTAATGTGTCATAACGCTCTCGTGTAGGCTTTAAATACAATTTTTGTAAAAACATAAGAAACAGAGCAGCTTGACCTTAAGTTGCCTAATCACATTACACTGTAATTGTCTTCATTACTTCCTGATTCAAGATTTTCAGATTGAATTTTATAAATCAAAAAATTACAATAGGGACTCAGCTAAAATCTGTGTCTTGTACTATGCAAATTATATTCGAACTTATAAATCGTAATTATAAAACAACTAAAACAAAATAAAACATATATACCTCGCTATTATATACTAGTGGGCCTAACCCTTTATGACACAAAATACTTCCAGAAATATTTATTTAAAGTGATATTGTCAGTATTACCTTGAATATTCAGTTACGATGCGAGCACGATAGTTCGACATGTTCTCGTAAAATGTCAATTCAAATTATTGTATTAAAAGAAACGTAGTACAACAATTAATAGTAGAAGCTTTATTGAGGTAGAGAGCATTCCTACAAAAAATAATAGTAGAAGCTTTATTGAGGTACAGAGCATTCGAATAACGAATTTTTCAACTGAGTCTGAAATTATTTTATTTACCACTTTTATAATTAAGTACGTTTAAATATTTTTTTCTGAGCGTGTAAAATGTGAATCGCTTATTACTAGAGCACAAAAATAACTAATATTTTATATTCACAGAGACCAGTCAACAATATTTTTATGAACGGCAAAACTATGTTCTCGTTTCCATGATGCGTGCCAAATGTGACTTAGTGAGTTTCCACACCAAGCCCACTATATTAAGCGTGAAAATATAAATAAGTATTTTCTCATACAGATAAACCAGTCGATGGATGGCCAGTGTTCAGATGCTGCTAGCTACTGTGGGATTCGCGACAAGCTTTATCCTGACAAGCGCAGCATGGGCTACCCCTTCGACAGACGACCGAGACAAAACGTCGCCACACTGCAGGAGTTCATCACCCCGAACATGATCGTGCAAGACGTGACGATCAAGTTCACCGACCGGACAGAGCTGCGCACCACCGACGCTTCCAACGCATTTAACTAGATTGATGACTACTTCAACTGAGGGCAAAGTCAACGGTTTACGATTTTGTAAATTATGATTCTTATTAATTATGTGTCGTACTGTATCCAAATATTGTGGCATTAAATAAGCATGGAAGAATTTAGTTGTTTTGGTTTATGTAACCCACGCCACAGATAGGGGATATCTAATCTTACATTTTGGGGCGGCGTAAGTGGAACTCAGAACACGAATTGTGTATGTTCATGGAAACTGTTCCGTTGCTATCTGGCCTCAAATGATTCGTTATATAAAAGTGTCGGCATAACTCACAGTAGGTTTATATGTAATCAACAATGACTTGTGATTTATGAAGTATATATATTTATACATATATACATATATGTAGAGAGAGAGATAGAGAGAAAGAAAGGTCTTCCGGCAAACATATTTAACATAAGAACAGACCTATTTGATCTAACACCACTTGCATTTTGAGTGCCTCATAGTTCTTTTAACTTCTAGCCGGATATGTACCATCAGTTTAAACTGATGTTAAAACGGCAAGAAATCTGATCTGAATGTAAAACGTTCACCGCCTAGGGAAAATTGCAGATAACTTAAATTTTCAACGACTGAAAACTGTATGAATTAGTTTTTAAATGTAATTATGCTAATTCTGCCAGTAAAAAACCTAATATTATTCAAATAGTTCATTTTATACTGGACTAATGTAATGTTAGGTTCATTAATTAAGCTTTTCTTAAAATTTTATACAGAGAATCAAATTGGCCGTTCAAGAGGATTAATTTACTTCTTACATTAACATTTACTTAATTTTTACGGCAAAAAAAACACTACATGAAGCTGTTTTATTTTCATCTCACACTAACACATAGAACACAGTTTATGATATCACTATTATTGTACTTTTCCTATATCGAATATTTGTTTATGAATAAAAAATATTATTGCTTTAATTGTTCCAGAAAACTGTTCCCCAAGTTATTATTATATTTAAACCAAAGATTGTGGTTAATTTTACTCTTACGTTATAAGATTAACGTTTATAATTTAACTGAGTAAGTTAACTTCTAGCCATATTTATTATTTTAAAAAGTTACAAAACGTAAATATTTAAAACATTCTCAGAATAAATTACAGAATATGTAATAACCTCGCATTATACATCATTGAATCCAATATGGTTCATTGTACACCTTAAACACAAATAACATAATCAAATACAAGCGGCAACCGTAATACCTCTACACACTCGAACTGCAAGTATAGCTTCAAAATATTAGTCTCGCTCGCATTTCATTATTATCAGAAGGCAGCTGTAATACAAGATTTTTTTAAACAAGGCTGTTGTTTTTTTAGTTCACTTAACAAGAATCCATATCCCAAGTGTCCTCCCGCAATCTATGCAAAATAATGCCGAGGTTTAATTAGTTTTATCACGAAATACAGTAACTCGAAAATCATAAATATCCTTCACATTAAAAAAAATTATGTTCCGAACAACATAGTTTGTACTTTACCTGATAGTTAATCATTTACAGTATGTATTTGCAATTAATTAATTTTTTGTAGTAATACTTTTTTTATTAAACACAATAATTTACATACTTTAAAAAGTTAATTTTCTTGCATAACAAATAAAGAGGCCAAGAGAAATAATCTACCGAGTTTTTCAGCAGACTGAATTATAATACTTAGGCAGTAAGAATACGTGTATACGGTTTTAACACATTTTATTCAACAATGTTACCAATTACAACCTTATTAAATCAAACACCTTATTATTGACTGCAGAAGCAGTAGTTTAGAAGCATCACATGACTTCCCAGTCATCTATTGTTAGGAGAATAATAAAGTAGACGGCATCGAATCTCTACCGTCACGTCCTTAGCAGGATTATTTTTGTGCTAAAGACTCTACAATAGTACTCGCAAATATATTACTAATTTCAATTTAAAGTTTTCAAAGTATTTACGATTTCTAATTTGTTTTTCCTATTTCTTATCTTGATCCCTTAAAGTAAAACATCTTTCGCAGCCCTTGCACCTAATACAATCAACAATTTCGCTTTCCCTATCTTCTAAGTTCTTGTTTAATATTTTTACTTTCCAATACTTGTTTGTTGTATAACAAAGTAGATAGAAAATTGGTCTCCGGGGACAGTGGCTGCTGGTTGTGGACGAGTGGGTGATCCTTGGCCACAGATATACAGACTGTCAACGCCTAGGCCACAGACGACTAAGATATACAGACTGTCAACGCCTAAGCTTTTCGTGTTGCACAAAATTTCGTGTCGCCCTGGTGGTGAGGGACCGAAGCTCGGGGTTTTGTAGGTCTGGAGGGTAGCGCTGCCATGTAGTAGACATCAGAACCAAACTCTTCAGACAGAAGGCAGGTAGCTAGCTGCCTGATATGCCGGATGTCGCCTTTTGTCGAAGGGACTTGCAAGGAGCGGAAAGGGGGAAGGGGGTGGTATAGAAGAGGGTTGCGACTCAAGGTCGCCTGGCAGAGGGCAATAAATGGCAATAAAGCTACAATGCAGAAGCTACCCCAGTCGTCTGGTCTCGGGATGAGAATATACATAGCGTAGAATCGAAAATTTCCTCACCACACTGCTGGGTCATTCCATTGTCACCATGTGACTTACAGACAGTTTCAATCACAGAAAAACTAAATATCTGAAAATGAAATATGTTCTTATGCAATTCATTAATAAACCACTCAGTTGCCCTATATAATTAATACACAAATGATAACATATAATTTGATCAGGTGAAGTTATCATTAGAAATCCTTGCCTCAAGGATGTTACAAATTTTGGACTTCTTGTATCATAATTGTGTGAATGTAATACCAATAAAATTTCAATTCGTTCAGGACTACATTTATACAAAATCTGTAGTTTTTAAATATGTAAACATAACAGCTAATTAAAGTTCTTAATTAATTTTGCATTTAAAATCCTCATCTATATCAACAATGCTTGCAAACCTAATTACAGCAAACACTACGTGTACACTGTTAAAAATTTCCGTAAATTCACGGGAATATTTACAGAAAAGTACCGTAAATTTACGGAAGTGGCTTCCGTATTTTTTGTTTACGGAAATTTGTCCGTATTGCCAGTTTACGGATGTTTTGCCGTATCTTTCCATAAATTCATGGAACTATGTTTCTGCAATTTTAAAGCATATTGTACTGTGTTTCTTAAAAAACGTGGTATTATTAATCACCATGAATCCTGGAGTTAATGTGCATGCACAGTGGTACTAAGCGAAAAGAAGACAAGACAAACCTAAGGTAATAGAAGTTAAGTGATGCTTCCTGGTTGTCCACACTTTGCCGCGAAGAGAATATAGGGCTAAACAGTCCAGTAAGTGACGAAAGTGTTCAGAGTAGTGACCACGTGGGTGTTTTGGCCCAACTGGGAGCAAAACCATCATAAGGTGCATTTGAATAGCAATTGTCCGCCCCACCCCGGGGTGCTGCTATTGGGCTACAGAGCCATTAGGGGGCGTGTCCTAGGCTGGGATTGGTTGTTGGGGTCTTTCGGTACGAATAGCACCTAAGTGCCATGAGGTCTGTGATTGGCTGAGGGCTTAGAAGGGGTTGGGCAGGGGAGAGATATAGATGGGAAGTAAGGGGAGCGGACCGTTTTGGTACAAGTTATGCATAAACACCATAAGGGGGAAGTGGATGTCTGCCCCTCTCCTGCACCCTATGCTTGTACTAGCCTATCTCTACCCTTATAGCATACCCCCTCCCTGTCATAACCCTCCTCTCCTTATGATATACCAATGTCCTGTCTTAAAGCATCCCCTGTAGCCTCTCCTGCCCCCTTCCTTTCCTTAGAACCTACCCTTCTAGCCTACCCCACTCAATGACCTCACACGTCTTGTATTCTCCTTGCTTCAACACAGCTGAAAAAAAATCGCTCCTGTTCTCTGTGCTTCGCGCTAGGGTTTATGTACCTTTCAAGTTATTTATTTCTACAGAATAAAATCTTTTTCTCATAATGTAACTAATAAAGTTCTCTAAAATCAGGATGTCAAATACAAAATAAAGTTTATATCTTACCACTGAATGGAACTCACTGACTCTTAAGTTGTCACTTTGGTACAGTGGTTAGAGCTTCTGCCTGGTAAGTATAAGGTGGGTTCGAATCCCAGCAAATCCGAAAAAATTTTTCAGGTTACTACTAAATAGTACGCAATATTCTCGAGATATCATAATTAATAAGTAAATGTAGAATTTCTGGAAAACGGAGTGCCAGTAGATTAAAGAAATTTAACATTTTTGCGGAAAACGGATTTTCCGTAATTTTACGGAGGGTTCCGTTATCAAGAAAACTGGTGTCCATTACTTTACGAAGATTTCTGGATAATTTTTTGCCAGTACTTTTCCGTAATTTCACGGAAATATTTTCTAACAGTGTAATAACTTATTATTTGCTACCACATATCATTTAATGACTGCGTCATGTCGGATTGGTGGCCTATACGTCTTATGTTTCTATTTGTTTTACATATTATGGAATGAGAAACAATTTATAACATAAGTTGTCAAAATAATTTTTAATTAGCAGTCTTTAAATCGATGGTTTTTGAAGTTGGACGTAGAGATGGAGCAGCTACAGACTGTAATCGTAGAAGGAAGAAGAGAGTATCTAGCAAAGTCCGACACGTTTCCCACTTACAAAATGCAGGACGACTTCACCAAGAATCGAACCATGCTTGCCTTGGACGTTAAGTTGTCTGAGCCCTACATTTTTGTAAACCTGTACTTATTACTTTTGGTTAAGATGGCCGTCTAGGCAGTAATGCTCTTACTGCTCTCGCGCTCAAGGACAGCATACTGTACATGTACTTCTGTGGCAGAAGTACATGTACAGTATGCTGTCCTTGAGCGCTAGAACAGTAAGAGCATTACATTCATGTTCACCATATGTCTTATCGTCTCTATGCACAAAAATATCAATTACTATGTAGTGAAAACATTGGGAGCTTTTTCTGTGGGCCTTTTAGTTAGAAATACCTAGTTTTTTAATGTGTTAGTACAGATAAATATATACTGCACGTATATATACCACTTCAAATCTTATCAGTAATACTGACACCTAAAACAATGGTGGAAAACTTGTTTCAGTCATATCTGCCCTCGAAGAAATGTACTTAAATGCTGATTGTGATCAAGCACCAAGAGTAGCCTAATCTACGTGTATTAGCTTAGTATCTGATTCCAATTATCATTTAATGACTGCGTCATGTCTGACTGGTGGTCTACGTTTAATTTTTGTCTTTGACCAACAAATTACCAAAATGTGAAAAAATCTCAAACATGTGTTTACATGATCATTTTTAATAAGAAATCCCTGTCACGAAAATTCTTAAGAATCATTCCAACTTGCGCTATATAATTGTCTTCATTTTGAATATCAAAAACTTAAATATACTTGCTAAACATGGATTAGTATCTTGCATAAATAATTACACTCGTGTAACAGCATATTCTAACACTTGTATTGACCATTCTTTGGTAAAAATCAAAAATACTGACGAAGTTTTCGCAGCTGTATTACATACAAGTATAACTGACCATTTGGCAATTGCTGTTAGTTACCAAGTTAATTGTCCGAAGTTCTATACAAACGATAAGACTTATTTAAAAATTAATAGAAAAAAATTATCTGATATAATTTCAAGTGAAACCTGGGAATGTGTTATTGATGAACAAAATGTAGATACAGCCACAAATCAGTTTTTAAATAAACTTGATAATTTAATAAATAAAGCAAGTTTTCAAACTGTCACGAAACAAAAGACATTTAAGCGATTAAAACCATGGATTACAATAGGATTAATTAAGTCTATCAGAACAAGAGACAAAATGAAACAAAACCTAAATAAGCAACCTTTTAATACGTTGCTGAAGAATTATTATTGTAATTACAGAAATAGATTAACTTTATTAATACGATAGCTCAAGATACTTATTACGGAACTAAAATAGCTGAAGCACAAAATAATCCAAAGGAAATATGGAAAATTATTAATGACGTCTCGGGATCTAAAAAAGAAAATATTGAAATAAAAACTCTAATAAATGATGGAAATGTAATAAATGCAGCCGTAAAAGCTGAGGAGGCCGCTAATGCGTTAAATACATACTTTACAAATGTAGGAAATAATATGGCGTCAGCGATATCAAAAATACTTCTCAACATGTAGTTACGAATAATTATGTAAACTCAAAATTATATTGTAATTCTATATTTTTAGAACCAGTCACTGCACTGATATAATTACAATTATATCTTAAATGAGAAACTCAAATACTGTAGGTCCTGACAAGATAAGTACAATATTATTAAAAGATAATAAATATAAATTGTGCAAGCTTATATATATATATATATATATATATATATATATATATATATATATATATTATATACATATTGTAAACTTAAGTCTAAGCCTTGGGATATTTCCTCAACGTTTCAAGAAAGCAGTCGTTTTGCCTTTGCATAAAGGTGGGAATTTGACTTCTGTCACAAATTACAGACCAATTTCTATTTTAAGTAATGTATCAAAAATTCTAGAAAAGTGTGTCAAAAAAATTTTAATGGTTTTCTTAGAGAAAAACAAAATAATATCTAAAAATCAGTTTGGTTTCAGAAAAGGTTTAAGTACAAATGATGCATTGACTAAATTAACAAACTTTGTCCATGATGCAATCGAAAATAACAAAACCTGTCTATGT
>PNEQ01040084.1:0-21667 GCA_003012365.1 Medauroidea extradentata | reverse complement strand
ATTGCTGTGAAATAACGCATAATGTAACACACTATTTTTTTGTACTTGCCATACGTAGTGTTTTAGAAAAAATATTAAAACTCTTTTATGTCTGAGAAATTAAAATACGCATCCTGAAACTTAGATCATTACATGTGTTAAATCTTAGATTTAAAAATTAAAAAAAAAAAAAAAACTGGTGACTCAATGGTCTTAAGAGTCCTAGACAGATGGTGAACGAACTTTTTTGTGGCATATTGGGAGAAAGGTTTTTAATGTAATACTACTGAATGTGTGTTCTATATCTTTATCTACGAAAAAGAAACAATTTTAAAGCTGTGTCTCTATTTTGGTTTTATACACACAATGCTTAGAAATATATTTTTGCTTCACAACTGAATATGGCCACAAACTGCTTTTTCAGACTGCTGTCAAGTAAAAAATACCAATCGGAATCATAAAAAAAATACATAATCACATGCAAGACTTTACTTCGCTTTTTTCATAGATAAAAAGTTCTACTAGGAAAAAGCGAATGGCCAAAACACTTAAGACATTCCTCGTATTTACCATGGAGGTAATGCGGAGGAAGTCTGTACAGTGAATGTTTTCTTTTCTGGTTTTACGAAATAGCCTAGAACTTCATGCAATAAAATAAGAATGAACTTACGTCTCGTGATGGAAGTGGTTACGAATACTAAGTGCTCTGTCACAGGGCGCCAACCGCCACCCCTCTTTGCTTTGAATGTAACTGTTCCGTAATAATCTATATCCTTCGGATGGTAGATGGGGGTTCATACAGCAGCCACTATTACCAGACACAAATTATTACGCAGCACCTTCGAACCTCAAAGCATATTTGTATTCCTTCACTCATTCCTTCACAAACTTCGTAGCTGAAATGTTAATTGACCTGGACACACTTGCTCTACCTCAACACCCATCACCAAAATGCCTTGATCTCTATATACACTTTTGCTGCTACTCTTTGTCTTGGTGGGAAAATCACTCTCCCTGACCAGTTGATACGAGGGGGTGCCTCTGGTCAATCCATGCTGAGCATTGTTCGAAGCCCTGCTCTTAGAGAACACATTTCCTCTTTATCACTTTGCTCCCTTTTTTTACCAATTTTAGGTAGGATTATACTCCATAGACCAGGTGACCTTTTGCTGGGAGACTTTGCACCTAGATGTGTTTGGTCCTATGATCCGGTCCTCTAAGGGCAATCTGTATATCCTTGTGGTGTTAGATTGTTTTAGTAAATTTGTTCTTTTGTTGGCCTTGAGGAGCTTTAAGAGTCCAGTAATTGTGAGAATGCTGAACGAGCGGGTGTGGTCCATTTTTGGGCCTCTGGTCAATTTGGTCTCTGATAACGGCCCTTATTTTGTCTCTTCGACCTTTCGAAATATGTGTTTTCATTGGTCTATTAATCGGTATACTTCGAGCCTCTACTACCCCTGCGGGAATTTGGTAAAAAGGTTTAACTGAAATTTGAAATCCTTGATGTCTGCCTTATATCATGCAAATTAGAAGGAATGGGACGAGGACCTGGACTTGATTAATGTGGGATTTAATTCCTCAGTCCAGGGTGCATCCAAGTTTACCCTAGCAGAGTGGTGCTGGGACATGATTTGTTACATCCGCTTCTGAATGTTTGAGGTGTCCCTTCTCCTGCCATGCCTTTGTTCGACTTGGAAAGAGAAATGCTGGGTCATGAGGTGTTGGGGAATCTGGTCGAGGCCAGGCAGGTTCTTCAATCCCATCCCGGGTGAATGCGCAGCGGGTTGCCAGCGACTATCAAGTTGATCAGCAGGTCTATTGTAATTCTTTTGTAATGCCCTCTAACTTCAAATATGTTGGCGGTAAACTCCTACTTCCGTTTGCAGGGCGTTTCCGTATCGCAAAAAATGTTGGGTCTAGATACTGTTCTGCTTGCGGATCCCACTTCTGGTCGTATTGTCCGTAAGGTTCATGTATCACAATTGAAGCATTGTCCTGATGACCCTCATGCTTAACGTATTTGTTACAGAGAGTTATATTGGTTCCTTGAAGTGAGGCGAGGGAACGCCGGATGCTGTTGAAGAGGTCCTATCTGCCCCTTCTGACGTGCAGTTTCAACATACTCCTCCCGGGAGAAGAGTCATGTTTGTTATGTGTTAGACTGTGCGGTTTGAGGTGTTTTGTTGAGTGTTTTCTTTGTGGGTGTGTTAAGGTTTATGTGTTAAGTGTTGCGGGTGGGGTGGTACGTGTTTCGTGTTGTGTTGTCCAAATGTATACCCTCTCCCTTTTCTCTAAATTAGTATCATAATTTTGTATTTATTGAAGATCTTGTTTACGCTTATAATATTAGTGAGTGAATTATTTATTCTTTAGGCGTATATTTGTAGGGTACAAATTCTTATGTATGCATACTGTTGTATGTGTAATTTTTATATATTTATGTAGTTCACCTCTAATCTTAATTTGGGATGTGATTGGGATGCGAGGCGTATATAAAAAGATGTAGTACATTAAATATTTAGTTTGGTTTTATATTATGTGTTAATTAAATAACCGGCCGTTTGTTTTATCTAGGAGTGTGTTTTGATAAATATTCCATTTAAGGGTTAGTATTGAATGATTTTTTTTTTTATAATCTTAAAGTCTATTGATACAAGCAATCTGTAATGTATGTCATTTGTAAACTGTTATGTGTGATGCGGTCAAGGGAGCCTATGTTTGTTAACAATTGTTTAATTTTCAGGGTGTCTGTTTTCTATAATTGTTTATTCATGGTTGTTTCCTTTATTTTATGTTCCTGGATTTCGACGTAGTCCTAATACCTGTTCCTATCTCTGGAGTGATGGGGTCCCAGCTCTCCGAAGAGGGCCATTCATCAGTCAAATCTTGGACTTAACCTTTGGACGCTCCCCCGCTGCCTTGTCCGGCAGCCCTCTTTCTCCCTGGACATAAGGGTTCTCCTCGAACCGGTCTTTGGTGCCATGCGGACAGGAGCTATGCCTAGATGCCCTGATTGGATGATTTCCCGTCGGTGCCCTGGACTTGCTGATAGGGTCGGGGGTTGTGCTGGTGCTAGCCCACCTCAGGTAATTGGCATATGTATTTTATTTACATCTGTATTGTGTGTGGAGCAAATCATGAACTGTCACCGTCTGGCTTCGGACTTCCCTTCGACGATCTTTGGGCCCTCTTGGCGATGCTAGGGTTCCCCTCCCTTTGGTTGCCCCTTCCCTGCCTCGCCCTTCCTTCCCGCCGAAGTTCGCGGCCTCAGCCGGAGCAGACACTTTTCTTCTGGCAGTGCTTCGCTTCTGATCACCCTCCTCGAAACTATGGGGCTCACTCGTCGTGCTGTCGAATTGCGTTACTTGTTACGGTAAGAGGATGCTTTTTTAGTTTTGTTACAGCCTAAGGTTTCCGGAGTTTTGGTACGTCATAGGTATATTCTCTTGTAATGTTTAATATCTTTTCAACTTTAAATTGTTTCCTGGTTTGTACGGCCAGCACACAATTTTCAGCGCGACTCTGCTACAGCTGTGAGCCAAGGCAAGTTGCGTTCGGTTTAATCTTTGATCCAAAGTTGACGTACATGGGACGTTTTCTGGTAAATAGGTTTGGATTTTTTGAGTTGCCATGTGTGGATGTGGTTAACTGTTTTATGCTACAAATTAACCTGCGTCATGATGAGTGTTCCAGATTTTGTGTTGCAGTATAGTTATCTGGAGCTGTGTAATTATGTCAAGTGCCGGAGTGGCATTTGAACGGAGTGAGGATGTCACGGCGTTACGTATTAGTGCTATGGCATACATTAATTCTTTAAGCTCCACTAATAATTTTAATTTTGGAGGGTTAGATGTTGGGAATGACAGTCCTGTTTCAGTGCGGCAGACTGTGTTTATGGAGAGGCTTAAGTCAATACCGCCTTTGACAGCAATAGACCCTGATTCAGTAATTTGCTTTTTGTTGGCTCTAGACGGTGTGTATCATGGATTGCAGTGTGACAATCAAGAGAGTCTCTATCTGACTTGTTTGTCAGCTAGGATAGGGGAGCAAGCAAGCACGATGTTGGCGCATGTTGTGCGAAATGTTGCCAGTTATGAAGCATTCAAATTACCGCCGTTAGAATGTACTGGTGTCAAGTCTGTGTGGTCTGCAGTTAAGAAGCAATACATTGACAGGTATCAGCTACCGGAGGAATCAGTCACTGCATACGTTTGTAGCATCCTAAATTGTGCTCAAGCAATGAACTTGAAGCGGCCTGAGCCTAAGTTGATCCAGGGTATAATGGATCATTGGTTGCCTAAAGCTCGTGCGCACAGATTTGTGCGTGCTACACCCATCACTCACTGTTGATGAGTTGCGTCAGCTGACTTTGGAGGTAGATTGGCAACTGTCCTGAAAGGCAGATTACTATCGTAATTTTCCCGTTGGGCCAGAAAATCCAGATGTGTCGACCTTTGGGTCTGTTGTACAGGTCACTGCGAGTCATTGCGGCTAATGTTAAGTGTCATTCAGTAACACGTGGCCGGAGTCAGATCGGGCGTGGTCAAGCCAGCGTTGCGAGGCAGGTAGCTTCAGCGCCCATAAACAACTTGACGGTTACTGAGGGTACGATGTTGCGTTGCGCTAATTGTTGTTCGCACGGACATGTAGCCCAGAATTGCACGCTCCCGGAAGTTGAACGTGGCTTAAGGGCAAGTTTTCACTGTGGTAGACAAGGACACTTACGATTTCAGAGTCAGAAAAACTGAAGTACGCTGCCCCTTTGCGCATTAAGAACATGCCGCATTTGGCTTTTCAGGTGACGCGCGTCGATTATTTTGTGTCAGTATCACTTAGTGATGCACAGATCACACTTTTCGATTACGATTACCGATTAACCTATCAATAAATGTGATTATTGATTACGATTATCGATTATTAGCATTTTAACACCTTTTGCTTAGAAATTGAATTTGAAAAAAATTCACTCCCTTAACAATATTATGTAATAATTCTTTGGCTTAAATCACATTCTAAAAGTATTAATAATAATTTTAATTAGGTACCTACCCACAATAAATTCAAACAATGTTTGTGGTGTTGCCTGCATTACTCGAGATCATTTTTCCACATACTAAACACTTCGCTTTCGATTCGCAGTTTACATCCACACAGATTTCACTTTTACTTTTCACTGATGCCATAATAAAAAAAATATTAGTAAAATCTCACCAAGCACATACGTAACTCTCGAACTCGGTCGTCAATTCAAATCCCGTTATCAGTATTTGCCGTTACTTTACTTGTTTACGTATTACAGACACAAAGACGTTGCGTACGGTACAAGGTACGACGCACCACTTATGCTCAGAGTTGCCAACTTTTCTTTGGAAAAAATCACCAGATCGATCAGTAAAAATCACCAGAAAATTACCAGATTTTCAGAAGTGTTAAAAAATAAGAAAACATAGCTTAGAACTCATACATAATTTTACTTACTGCGGATTTACGTGAAAATGTGTGATTTCCATTATAATGTTGAATACAATATTGTTCAAAACCATGTCAGACTCATGGCCCACACAAAAATTACATGTCATATCATCCTACACAGTCAATAGAAATATCTATTTAAGTGAAATAAGATTGTGACTTAATCTTTCATGTCGTTGTTGTCGTCATCCTTTTCCTTTTCAATGCCTTTGGATGTGGAAGCCTGACGTTCAGACAGGTACGCTTGAACTATTCCTATTTTTTAAAGTAATTTCTTGGGGAATTCCTTAGTCATAACACTTCTTTTCTCTTTGCAAACAAAATTTCGGACACAAAATTGCAAGAAGAGTATAAATTTTCATTCTGTTGTGCTTTTCGTTTTTAATCACATTTACCATGCTAAACACACGCTCAACTGCAGCATTCGAATATGGCCATTCCACTTTCATTAGCCACGATTTAGAGAGTTAATCTTTAACCCACTCATTACGAAACTTTTGAGCATAATAATTTTTGGATTTGCTCATATTAATATCTAAGAAAATGCTTAACAAACACACGCACCCTACCTTTATTTGTCCTGCACACACTGCCCTAGAATAGAATGTGTGATTGGCTTTGCGTCGGTAGTGGCATAAACCTGCAGCTCAAGCATGCACTGATAGCTAGCAGCAGACAGAATGGTGATGTACATTGACAGATGTGATGACTGATAAAACTGGTGAGCATGCATCACACATGCTGGCTTTTTATTATTTTACGATGCCCCCCAGTGGAACAAATTTAGATTTATGAAACATCACTAATGTCATTTACAAAAATTACTTTTAAAATTGCAAAATAATAAATTTAAAGGAGTAAAAAAAATAGTTTTTCCAGATTTCTGAAAATTCACCAGATTTGTCACCAGATTTTCACAGAAATCACTAACTTTTCGACTTGTCGCAATTGAAAAATTTTAGCCACCAGACAATCTTGGAAATCACCAGATCTGGTGGCGAAATCACCAAGTTGGCAACTCTGCTTATGCTTCCGTTCGGTATCACAGTTTTTTACGCGCATAAACTTGCGACACTTGCACTCCCATGAGTAAAAAGAGTAGTCGATTCAATAAGAGTACCGCCATCTCGTAATGCATATCCTTTTCCACTGATGTGTGTCTACGTTCTTACGTATATTTCTCTATGACCACTGACCAGTTTGTAAACGTAAACAAATGTTTTCAAACTGTTATTTACAAGATTATTTTTCATATTTAGTCCCAATGTTATATTTGTTTAGCGTAGTTAAAAATTTGAATGGATAAAAAAAAGTAAATGGCTTGGCCGAATAACCTAAAAAAACGTACTTACATGGTACCCTTGGCTGTTACAAAATGTAGGAAACTAATGAAAGTATGTGTATTGCCAGGTTATGTACGCCATTAGCCGCAATTATTAGTTAAAATAAAATATATTTCAGTGTGTTTGTATGAATAGATTTTTGCTATTATTGAAATAAGTACCTAATTTTAAAAATCAAATGTAGGTAATAAAAAATTCAAATCGATTTTATTTAAATGTTAAAAGTTTGAGATACAATGGTAAAATAATTATTAAATACGCGCGGCAGTGGCCATTGTAGGCAGCTTGTATGCAGCCGCGCTCGTGAAACAAATTTGTTGCGCTGCTCGCTAAAAAGACTTGGCACACGAGCGTTTTTAGCACCGGAGAAAAATTATTTACGTTTACATTAGCAAATTCATTAAAAAAATGCCTGCATACATAATATTACGTACTTTTTTTAATATTCTTGCTTGTTTTATCGTGGGTCGCGAGTGTAAATAATCACGCTGCACACCACCGCAGTCTATGGGTAATATAATCAATAGAACACACGGTACTGCAGCGCATTCTAACGGAGATGCGAAGCACAATCTTTGAATTAGTTCTTGTGCTGTCCACCGCCGCGCTGTGCAGACTGGGTACCTAGACGCTTGTTCAGTTGCCAACCGCCAGGATAAGCATCTATGTGCGTGTTTGTTATAATGTTATGCAACACAGCTGCGCTCGCTCGGCACACCCGTACGTCCGTATCTCAAAATCACTCCCGCTGTAAGTTGGTTGTGTCCCCGATCCACCCTGCTTGTAATAATTTTTTTGTATGATACCTATGCTATTTTCTTGTATGAAGTATCAGTTTAAGGTAAATTGTGAAGCAATATGTTTCAGAGAAGTAGTGTGCTAATCTGATGGTATTTTATTAATTATGGCTTAGAGAAACTCATAAAATATGTTGAGAGGCTTTCAAAACCAGTACTATGGTAATAATAATTAATTAAAATAAATAATTACATATCTGAAGTGATCAGTGATGCCCACAGATATATATTTCAGCTCTGCCTAATAACAATTTTTTTATTCAAAGCAAAGTGTGCCTTACATATCACTTATGGCCCTTTTGAGTTAAATTTATAAAAACCTGAAAATGTAAATTTTCAATTGAGAGTTAGCTGAAAGTATGCATCTGTTTGTAACTTGAAGATTATTCAGGTAAAGTTTTGTTGTTAATCGTCATGTTAAGCCACTATAGCAGTGTTTATGACTTCTATTGTTATAATTTGATTAAAGTCCAAATTGTGCAAAATTTTGTAAACTTAACTCTTTTCTAGACATGTGGGGTGTCTATGAACGTAAAATTTAATTTCCTAAACTTTTTCTCTCTTGGTAATTTGCTTGTTTTTGGCTAGTTATGATGATAAATCCATTTTAGTAAAATCTGGATAAATTATAGGAAGCGAAATCGTTAGCGCTGAGACTGGCTGGTGCCAGGAGGTTCAGTTGAGCACAAAGGAATTTATATTATTTCATCATGCTGTGCTGTGATTGGCTGTAGGTAGAGTTTAAAATGTTGTGATGCTCACAGTATGCATGAACAGCTTTTGGCACTACTTTGTGACCTAATTTGTGTAAACTTTATAAATTATCCAAATTGTGAATACCTATTGAGACCAGTGTGATTAATGAGTAATTTAGACTATGTCAGTTCAGGCAGCAGTATGAAACTGTTTAACTTATTGTTATTCTAAATTTTTTACTGAGTGATGTGGTTTGGAAAGCGCCCTGTTGCCGGCGGATGAATATGTTATTTGAATAACTGGCTGGATAAACGCGGCCCTTGGTGCGGCCTATTTGTTGGGAAGGCATGGTGCGAGGCGGACGTAGCCGAGAGTGCAGGAGAATGATGGAGGCCGCGAATTTCCTTGACGGGAAATCATGAATGTTCACTAGCAAACTATCTAGTTGTTTTCTCTGTTGAGTATTCTCTCCGTTTGTATGGTGGTATATGACCACATTGTTGCGGGACACTATATTTAACGTTACCTTCAAAGTAGCGCTGAGAATTCAAGTATTTTTATTTGTAGACCAAGTTTCAGCGGGCCGCACCCTGGGACTGTTAATTATCCGGCCGGAGAATTGTTATTTATACCGCAGGTGTAAGTAATTGTATCGGCGGTAATCTCATGTGACATTGCGTGTAACTCTGTGTAAAGCTAAAGATTAAATGAAATGGGAACTTGAGTTTGGAAGGTAAAAACTGTGTTATTATTGTATCAAACATCTCCAAGTATGTACTGAGCTATCCGAGGCAGTAAATGCACCCACCACACCGCGACCAAAGTTTTCAACAAATTTTAAACTTTTTTTTTTGATAGATGGTTTAAGCTTTTCTACGGAGAAATAAGCATATATGGCGGAACTTAAATTACAATTAATCTTAGATTTAATCAAAGCCTATTAATTGTTTAATACATTTTTTTGTTATTTTTTCAAGGCTCCTAAAATCCTTTCGTTAAATCGCTGTTTTCGTTATTCCCGAGTTCGTTAAATCGGGGCTGTACTGTGTATTATGAATAATGTTTGTAATAAAATGTTGAGTGCCTTGTTGCGACTTCCCTAACCAAAACATTTCCCACAAAATTATTTTACAAACTCATGCTATTTTTCATGCGTACAAATAAATTACCTAAACATATATATATATATATAGACAAACATATACCAAGAAATGTTAAAAACATGCATTATAAAATATTTAAAACAGCAACTTGATGTTGTTAACAGGTGGTAATTTATAGGGACAAAACTAAATTCTTTTGAAAAATCAATTATCTGAAAATAGTCATAAATAAAGGAAATAAGCAATTATATACACAGAAGAAAGTATAAAATAGTGATTTCTAGGCATTATATGCTAACACTTCAAATAATAAATAATAAATTAAGCAGGTTATTCCCTGTAAGATTTGAGCTGCGTGGTTGGCAATATTTTATCGTTAGTGAGGCCAAAACAACCCAGACACGAGGCTGAACCTGGGAGTGCCAGCTCTGTACGATCCATGGATGAGGGGGACATAGAGCTATATTATAAGGCACTTTGTTATGCATGTGTTTCTTTCAATTTCAGCACTGATGACATTGGAGTCGCAATGGTGTACCAAGCTGTGTATATTGTTACATTCATTTTACAATTTGGGGAAATCTAATGTTTCTAGCTGTATTGTATATAAATGTAACGTTTTGCAGTCTCTTAGTATTTTCAATAGAATACATAAAATCTTTATAATTAAACATTTATGACAATTTGCTGAGAGGAATTAGATTTTCTGGTATTTAGGTATTGGCACATTGTAGCTGGTGAGGTTGTGGAAGAATCATCAGTATTAGCGAATTGTAGACGTAGTGGTAGGTGTGTATTTATGCCCCAGTTAAATGCAATTGGAAACATATCTGTGTAATATGTTCAAGGACAGGCATATTCTTCCCTGGTATTTTAAATGGCCTATTAACCCCTGATTCTATTCTTATTAAAATAATTACATTAATTCTTCCAACTATAGGGCTTAGTATTTTACATAATTTAATTTACCCTTTAGAAGCAACTAGGGCTTTATCCCATGGTAACATATAATTTATCTACTCTTACTTAACATTATGTAAAAAAAAATTAATTTATACCTACTTGCACTTGATTTAGCATATGTTGTTGGCAAGTATTCTTCAAATGGAGCAATAAGAAGATGGTAGAGTGATCCAAGACACGATGGCCCTTGCCAGGTTTGATGAGGTAGTCTCCTAGAACGGATACTTCCTGGACGACTGGCTGAACCACTAGCTATGCTTCCGCCAACACTTCCAAGACTATAAAAATATTAATAAATACATTGTATAGCATGAAACATTTTAACTCATAACTACCATATAGCATAGGTATGCAGTAAAACCTCTTTATAATGACAACCTGTCTATTATGATCCAACCTGGATGAACCATACAAATTTTCTATGAAAATTAGAAAATTCAAGGAAATCTGCTGCAAATACATTTGCACACATCACATTGCATTTCTCATGGCGAACATTGTACGCCACACAGCAATACCCGACCCTCCCTTTCTCTCTTCCAATGCTAAAACCTGTTTCCAAGCATGCCCCATGCCATGCATTGTATGGTATGGTTCCACCGGTTAAATAGTACAGCTGTGCTTGATAGGTGGACTCTAGCATATGCACTGCAGTAGAGAAACAGAGAGAGAGAGAGAGAGAGAGAGAGAGAGAGATTGTACGTGTGACCTTGCCGGCTTCATCTGTTGTCTCCACGCCTCCCTCCCCACACTCTTGTCCAAGCTCTTCCTTTTATCAGTGTCGCCTCTCTCTTGCTTGACAGCTGACGCACACACATCTTGTAAGTGTACAAAACCTTTCTTTGCTGTTCTTCAGTTTTTGTCGACAACTTATTTAAATTTGTTCATAGAATGTGATTTCGGAAACATACAACCCACACAGTTATTACATTAATTTGGCTACAGTTTGGGCTGATTCTATGAATGACTATTGATAACATGTGCAGATTTGTCTGTAATTCACTTGGATGCCATTGCTCAATACTGTACACAATTGTTGACAACCCGTACTTTTATTTATTTTACACAAACTTTCTATTTTGGTGAAATGAGCGGAAAGCGAGTAAACTTGTCACTTATATATTTTCTTATGTGCTTCTTTTCATAATTTTGTAAAACATGACCTATATAAATAAGGAGTATGTATTATTAATTGGGGTGTATAAATAGTTAGCCACGCACATGTCTATTTCATACTTCAACAAAGCAAAAAATGCTTTCATCTCTAGATGATAGTATTTGCCACACGAGTGGCAGATTGAAATTTTATGCGCATATACAGAGAGGAGCGTCTGGGTCGCACTTCTTTTTTTGCTCCTCGGAAATGCTCAGGGAGTACTAGCTCATCGTTGGCGATCGAGTTAAGCATCTCACCTCTCTTCCCTTCCCGTATCTCTTACACCTCATCCTTCCCCAAGCAATAAGCAATGTGACAGCCAGCAAGTAACCTTTTTTTACCACTATTATGGGTAATTTTCTAGTTTTTACATGCTGTGTGTAATATATTAATGAGTCAATGAAAATTATTTTCATTTTTAACTTATAATATATATTAAATGTACTTTCTGCTCGCATGACAATAGGAGGTACAATACGACCTTCTTGGGTTTGTTATTTTTTATTTTGGTGATGATATTAAAATAGTTTATACTAAATTTTAAATACTTCACCTTCTATTTTACATCATATATTACTGAACATGGACAAGGTGCCAAAAAATTTTATATTTTCACTTGGTGTGGTGGATGGGTCAAAATTGGTCCAAAATTCCTGTAACGACCCTATTCCTGGAAATTATGATGGGTCATTATAAAGAGGTTTTACTGTGTACATATCAAACAGAAAAATGTAACAGTTCTCATGGTTATACTCCTTAAAAATAGGATTTGTTTAAGAACTATATAACAAAACATATTCTACGGATTCTGGAAACATTAAAATAAATGTGAAAAACTTCACTAAATTACCTTCAATTAAAGAAAGCTAAATGATACAGAAGTTCTTTCAAATGACTGCACATGCAATAGTTTGTTCTCAAGTAATTATTTAATTAACAGCATAAAATGTTTATTTTACCAACGTAAAATGCCATACCGCAATTAGACACCAGATAATAGTTAAAGTTAGGTATCATTACACCATCTACCAATGGGCAATGTGTCATATTGGTGTTGTGAAGTAAATGCAGTTTTGGTTCATTAGTAATCAATCAAATAACAACTCATGAAATATTGTAATACAAAAATGTAACAAAGATAGTGCAACTATATGGGTAGAATAAAATCTGCACCACAAAAAAGACATTTAAATGAAACAGTATCTGCACACAACAAAAAACTAAAAAAGAACTCATTAAACTTGTACAGTATTATTAAATTAAATTTTGTTACAACTCAAAAATAATTACACAATAATAACAAGTCACCAAAGTACATAACAGAAAATTTTTAAAGAGTTCTGAAAGATATCACCAGCAAGTTTAAATTCAATGGAATTCAATGGATACCAGGTGTCCAAAGATAGCAGAAAGAATGGTGGGTCAGCTACAAAGCCAATACTTCTTGCAAGTTATCTCTATATAAAAAAATTTGTAGCAAGGCAAAGTAAGCATCTTGTTTAGAAAGAGAGAAAGAAAAAATTGTTTTTATCTATTGGCATGAAGCATCCAGGACAAGGACACAATGTTCTAGGAAAAAAAAAAGGCCACTAAATTAGATGTGTTCAGAAAGGACTAAATGTGGACAATTAGATAACCTGAAAGTTCGTTACTAAGTCCTTTTTTGGTCAAATTACTGATCTGGCTGAGAAGTAATGTTGCACATTAGTAATATTCATTTTTAGACTAAATGTCTGATGTTAGAATTGACATCAGCCAATTTTCAGACTAAATTTGCCTCTTGTTGGGGGGATAGCTTGTAATATTTTGTTCCTCAAGAACTTTAAATGTTCAAAGCAATAGTCCATTACGTAACACCTGCCCATTTAACTATCCCACACTTTGGGTGATAGCATGAACCACTGGAAGGAAACTTAGTTATATTACTAACCATTTCAAAGTTATAGAGGATGCGCATTAATTTTTATAGACATTTATTGACAAAACCAGATTACACAATACCAACACTCTTTACAGCATTTCATTTTAGTTTAGATAAAAAAAAACAGTGTCACAAACTTCACTGCTAAAATTTTCAAAGATAAAGGACATCATTGCCCCAACGCTCTTACATACTCCCTTACACTGGTATAAACAATTTAACAAGAAATAACTAAAGCTGAAAAATTTCCAACACAGGGTTACAGAAGAACCAGACCCGAAGAGCTACTGGTTGTGCCTGCCTTTCTCGTAATGCTAGTGTATGTTGCAGTCTTAAGGTTCGTTGCCATGGCATAGCTCAGTGCGTGAATAAGTAAAAAAATTATGAAATAATTGTTTTTGTTGTTGGCAATGTATAGAAACTGTCACGTACGGACAATGGTAGTAACCAATGTAATTCGTGGTGATACGTAGTTTGCGTCGTTACTCGGCGTGGGGGTCCTTTTGTTAATTACCGGCGATTGGACACGAACACATGTAGCTTAAAAATTAGAAAATAACCTTGGCTTGAAAATGGTGATAACAGACATATGCATGATGCTTAGTAACAAGGTCAATAGAGTTGTGTCACTTTCCTCAACTAATTTAGAGATTGCATGACCCGGCATCAGTCAAAATTACACAATAAAAATCAATACTCATGACAATGGGAATGAGAAATTAGTATTGAGAATATAGACCATTGATACTGTAAACTTCCGTAACATTCTCCGAAGCAGACAGGAGTACTATATGTAACAAAAACATACAAAACTGTATGAACTGCCAAAACTCACACTAAAATTAATAATCCAGATTTGAAAACCTCTGCAAAACAATTTGGAAAATAAATACAAAGATAACTCTCATTATAAATAAATTAAAATAGCTAAATACATGCAACACTACACAATAAATCTGAAAACACTAGACACCTATGCAAAATACATTACTTATAAACCACAGACCTTTAAAAATTGCTTCATGTTCACCAGTTCAAATACTATAAGATAATTGCAGCTTATAACTGATAACATTCTGTGTTAATATGCTAACAGGGCAAAAAGCAGAGATATTTGATTTAGATATATTAATGAATGATTAATTTTTATTTA
This sequence comes from Medauroidea extradentata, assembly GCA_003012365.1. Lineage (NCBI taxonomy): Eukaryota > Metazoa > Arthropoda > Insecta > Phasmatodea > Phasmatidae > Medauroidea > Medauroidea extradentata. Next base: position 7,084 of record PNEQ01040084.1, on the reverse strand, counting down.
AATATTCACTATAACGTTGTATAAGTAAAGTCATAACAGTAGGGGATAGTTAATACATGAACATATGTAGTAACGTACTATAGTGTGCAGTTATCTTGGCTTCTGACAGCGCGGTGGTGGGGGGACAGCGAGACTGGGGAAGAAGAGGTGAAAGGAGGCATCATACAGCTAACAGTCGTGTAGTAGCTGTTAGGAAAATATCGACCCTCAGTGTATACCTAGAAATGTAAGGTGAAGGTGGTAGCCTGCAGGGCACGGGAAGGAGATGCATAGCAGAGAGCGGGAAATAATGAAAACCGTTATTAAGTATTGTGATGAAGAATTGACAAGCAAATGTTTGAGTCTCTAAGAGAGCAACCAGCAAGAGCAGCAAAGTACACAGGTGTGAGAGAAAGAGATGTAGTCAGGATTCATCAAGTCAGCAAAGAATGACCACATTAGTCACTAACCACACCAGGAAGAAACAGATTCTGAAAATGTCAGCATTAAGTATTTAATAAACTGTTACTTAGTTTACTGTAGAAATGAAGAATATTATCATTAAAGACATTCAGAGTCTATAAAGGTGAATGAGATGAACATTGAGAAAGACATTGAGAGTCTACGAAGGTGAATGAGATGAACATTGAAATGTGCTGGAACATAAGATGGGGGGGGAGGGGAAAATGGGAAATCCCCCCCCAAAAAAAACTCAGAACTGCGGCATTGTCTGACACAATCCTACATGCGTGAATCTGGAGGTCAAACATCAGGGATAGAACTTAAGATCTCCTATGTGTAAGGCAAGTGCTAGACCACCGCAACTTCTTATGTAGTTTTAAGAACTTTGGGGTTCTGCTTTTCAGGAGAAACGTATAATTTATTGTTGGAATAACGTTAACATAGTCTGCACCATTACTGAAAAAAAAAATAAATAAATAAAGCCAAACTTTGAATTTCCCTACATCTAGATTGACATTAAAAAAATCCTTGGTTTGTACCGACAACTTACCCCTATTTATTCCTCCAGGCTCCCAACCTTCGTGTAAACTTTTATGTTTTCCTCAAATCATAAGTAGATATGGCAAGACTAATATAAATTACACACATCAACTAATATATTCTTGTAGCAATTAGTTATAAGAGCTACATTTATACATCCTTGATCCAATGAAAAGGAACATTTAGTAATTTTAAGATTATTGTATTCAATCCTCGAACACAGGTTGCAATCCCTTACAATTCTTGAAAAATTTACAAGCCACAAGGCACCGGATTACTACCAAATCTTTATGTTTAAAATTTCTCTCTCTCCATACAATTTCATAACCTGAAGTACACAAACCACTCACTCTTTTCTCATGTTCCAATTCTTTCAGTCAAACCATATGATTTGCGGCGAAATTTCGTTTCCCATGCCCAATTTGATAAGGAAAGTCTAATTCTTCCGCAACTTATTTATGGAGAGCTTTCTTCCATTCTCCAAACGGAAAAAGGCTAAAAAAGCCTTAAATGTACTGCCCTTCCTAACTCCTCTAATCAAACCCAGGGAAAATTTGAGCTTTGCACTCTCGGCGACACCAATTCCTAAGTCGTCATCTGCCAACGAAATTAATAGCAGGCTCACCAAAATCAAAAGACTGCCGCTCCCGCGGTAACTACACATACCAAATGTAGTTTCGCAAACTCAGCGATACGGAAACATTGTCAGCTACCGTCGCTGCACCGACGATATCCTCGCCTACTATGCTCACTTGCCTACTATCGGTAGAGTCCAACTGACGTCCACACCAAATCGCAGCCTTGACTCTTTCAAGCACGATCAAAAAGTGAGCACCTGACTCCTAGTACCTCTCCAGGTTCGAATCGTCGGCCAGGGCGCCCCTACCACCGGCTGCTGGAACCAGACACTCCCCTCCTCCACCAGGCCTACCCCTCCATGGCCAGTGGAGTGACAGGTCTGAAGTCGAATGAGGGAGCCCTAACATCGGGGTATGGGGATTTCACTAACATTCTATGGAAACACAAACAAGGCGTAATTTCCACAACTCCTATTCCCCGTAAAACCCTCAGGGAAAAAAACAGTGAGCACCGCTGAGGTTAGTTACTGACAACCTGGTTGGCAAGAACGTTAATTTGTATTTATTTATAAAATTATTTGTGTGTGCTACCAAATTCAAAAATAAGCAAAAACCTTTTAGTGGGAGAACCAATCCCTTTTTTCTTACATGATGTGTAGTGACTTACATAAAGCCTGTAATAACTTCAAGTAAAATTATGATAGCATAGATGGTTTTAAATTCTTGTTTTGCATTCAGTGAATATATTCTTGATCTCCTTCTAAGGTCAGATTCACTATAAATCCATCAGATTTTTTGTTAGCTCTTCTTTTTCGCATTGTTGTAGATAATTAAAAACCCAGATTTTAAAACTGTTGCAAGGGTTTAATAAATTTTCAAGCAATAAAAATGTTTAAATTTACCAAAAGTTGTGTTATAAAACACTATAATAACAAACTTGTGAAAAACAGTAACGTTTCAACTCTAAACAGACTTTGATTTTTGAAGTTCATTTTACAATTATATGTTAAAAATACGGCGTTAACGTGATAGAAAAAATATGATTAGCTCTTATAGAGTTTGAAGTAACATTTTGCAACTGTTTAAATTTTATTTTTTCTCAAATATTTTGAGTTTTTGTATTTATTTTTCAAAAGAAAAAATCACAATTTTTCATTCACAAGTAAAACACTGCATTTACTATGTTTTATGTGTTCATCGTTCATCTCTGCATCATGAATGTTTAGTCGACAAAATAAATCTAATTGAATTGCATCAAGTAGTTTAAACTATGCGCTTTCATTATTACAAGTTTTATGTAACTTGCAATGTTCATATGCAAGTTGACCATTTCAAAATTTGCAAAAATTTTTTCAACCAACAGTTGGTATCTTGTTGCGCTCAAATTTGGTATACTTATGTAAGATCGGTGAGAATACAATATTATGGATTACATTACACGTAAATTGTTATATTATTAAAAATACGTGAACAAAAATAAAAAATTATGGTTTTCTATTATTTAAATTGCAATGACTTGTATAAAGTAGGCCAAGAAACCAAAAAATAATGTCAAGAGATTTCAGACAAAAAGAGAAAAAAAATTAAAGTAAAAAAGAATATTGTTTTAAAAATGTGAACTAAAAAGTAAAAGACAAATTTAAGTTACATTTTTCATATAAGTAACGGTATAGAGTAGGTATATTGTAGGTTCAGAACAACCACTCTCCTGGTAACTTCTCATTATAATATATGCGTACGTGGATAGCTAAGTTATAGAGCCATATATAAATATGATATATTTTCAATATACTACATACACACATAGATGTTTTCTACATACAGTGAACCCTCGATAACACTGACTAAAAGGAGGAAGAAGTTGTCCGAGTTACGATTTGTCCGTGTTATCGAGGGGTGTCTGGGGAGGTGGGGTAATCAGTCATTAATCACAACAAACGCAAAGAAATTAGTACCCTATCATTTCTACAAGCAAAAGAGGCTGCAGTAAATACTGTTTTGTAAGTAACTATCGTATCAAGTTACAGGAGGACCGTCATGCAGTGGGAAAATTAACGCTAACGTGGAGGACTATAAAAGAATGTCAAACAATGTGGGCAGTCAGATCTTTATTTATTTTTTATGCTGCTACTTCTGGCTGATCCTTTTTTTTTTTTTATCTCTGTGCTAGAAGCTGGCACCAAGGCACCCTTCTATCACATAAAAGTTTTCATCTGGCTGGCGACAACCAATGTATGTGCACGTGTGAGAGATATAAGAAATGATCGTTGGAGATAAGTTAGGGAGGTTGCGAGCGAAAGTAGTCAAGGTCAACCGGTACAGTCTCATGCAATACAAACACCGCACGTGACCACACGCATCTCACACAAGATGCTTACATTGAAAAATACCTTACGTCCGTATGTCACAGCGTTGAGCGTAGGGGCAGCAGCCAGCTGCTAGCCTGATAGTTACTCTACCATCCTACAAAGTTCCAAAGGTATAAAAATAATTTTCCTCGTATACATGAATAAAAATGGTACTGTAATTAGCAATCCGTCTGGGTCACTGTACATTATGTGAACACATTTTAACACTAGTAACTTCAAAATTTAATTTTATGTATGTAAATTGCATCATAAAACACATAATTTACATCTTTATTCTTACACAAATTGTCATAAAGCAATAAAATTTTAATCATTTTCTACAGAATTACTGTATATACTCATGTAATCGCCTCATATTTTTGATCACATTTTAGGCCCAAAAAATGGGGTGCAGCCATTAAAAGGGGTTTAAAAAAATTACCTTATATATTTTTTTGGTGTAAAATACAACAAATGTACATTTTTTTTTAGATTTACTCGTTCATAATGTGACTATTTCTTCTAAAATAAAGAAACAGATTTTGTCAGTGTATAGTAAACATGGAAAAATTAAGACAACCAAATCTTGTTAATATATTCATGTGCGTCACTGAATGAAAATCGTTTAAAACTATCCCGCATAAAACATTTACATTTTATGGTCCATTACATGTATGCTATTATTTCCCGTGAAGTAGTTTATAAACAAATCTGATTCACACTTAAAACTTTTCTATTCTTTAGACACCATTGCGTTATCAACAGAGCAACATCAACCAGTGAGCGTGACTCAGCGTGTCCGGCTTGGGCATGGATGTTGTGTTGTTCTTTCATCACCCACATCAGCTCTTGAAAACATCGTTGTTAAAGGGGCGTAAAACCCTCTCACCATTTTTTCTACATCGCAATTCGAATCAATGATACTTAATTTTTCTTTAATGTCCGGAACAATTTGTTTTGCAGCCCTGAATTCATTGTACATACCAGAACAAAATAATTTTCCGTTTATGTGTCATTGTAACCCATAGTTACCGTCATTTCACAAGCACCACACTGAAATGTTTGTTTATGACACACGTGCGTGCCTGACTCGCAGGACGAAGAGGGAGGAAAGATAAAGAAGTGAGAGGTCGGCCTGCTGCGTTGCATCTTAACTCGCGCGTCGCGCGCGTCGCTAGCAACATTTTATCACACGGAAAATTGCCAGATATTTACTGTGGGATTATTAAAGGCTAAGTAGCAATAAAATAATTAATTAAAAATTAGACAATTTTTTTTTAAAATTCTGTCCGAGTTATCCAAAGTCCGGATCATCGAGGTCCGAGTTATTAAGGGTTCACTGTATATATTATTTTCAATATATATGATATATATTGTGATGTGCACTGGCACGTAGCACTTACTTGGCCTCTTATCATGCAGTAATGTCAAATTTTTTGTCTTAATTAATATTTTTTTTCTCTGTTGTAACAAATTAAGTAGGCCAACTGAACAAGGTATAAGGATGTATACGGCGGGATCCAACATATTAATTGGGGATGCTATTAGAGAAATTAACATTAAAAGTCTATTCAAAATTTTAAATTTAACTTTAAAGCAAGAGAAAAGTATTTAATTTTACGTGTCAATTTTATCGGATTTAATATCCTGTTTGGACTGATTTTAAAGCTAATTTAACTTCTTGCAACTTTTATAAGTATTCTTTTCTTATATTTTGCCTTCTTTGGATTTTTTTAAAATTCAAGTAGCCTCTTGGCTTGCTTCTCCTGGAATGGGAGTTATGTGGCAGGCTAGTCATAGTTCTCTTGCTTGGAAGCACGTACAGAGAAGTGCTGGTTTTTAAAATTTCAAATAAGCTCTGAGCTAGCCTGTGATTGGATGGATTTATCTGGCAGGCAGGTCAGAGTTCACTCGCTTGGAGGCACGTACATGGACGTGCTGGAATGCGATGAGCTCTGCCGGGCGTTTCTCGATCAACGTGGGTGGTAGTGTCGGGCGCAAAACTCTGTGAAGGTGGTGATCCGCGGCAGATTGATGACGATGCACATCCCCATTTAATAAACTTAAGGAATATTTAGCTGGTATAATGGAATTAAATGCTTTGTAAATTTATCAGTATCTACGTTACATACAATTTTTAGGTTAGAAACATCAATTAACCAGCTTTTTAGGCAAGTTGGATCCTGATGTATCCCTCCGCCGCTTGGCCGAGCAAGTCCGGGTGTACGCCCAGGAAAGTTAGTTGTGATCCATCGGAGCTAGGGGACGGTCGCCGGGAGATGGCCGGCTAAGTTTGTGTTGATTAGTGTGAAAACAGTTGTGTTTCATCGGAGCTCGTGGTCGGTCGCTGGGAGATGGCCGGCTAAGTTTTGTCTGAGTTTGTAATCGGTCAGTAGTTGTGATCCATCAGAGCTAGGGGACGGTCGCCGGGAGATGGCCGGCTGAGTTTTTAGTTGGGGCGTCATGGCGGCAGGAAGAGGACGTGGTAGAGGGGCTGTGAAGCCTAGAGGACGGATTCGTTAGAAGTAATCAGTCTTTATTTGTTTCTCTTTTTGGCATACTGCCTTTTTATTTCTAGTAATGTAACCAGAAGTAGGTATTGATAACCGCGTAGTCAGAATTAGGGTAGATAAAGTGCCGGACCACGCGGCAAGTTGTAATCCGTAGATAGAAATGTCACCTCAACTAACTCTGGGCAAGCACTCGCAATGTGAATTGCCTTTGTCCGTTAAAGTGCAACAAAAGAAAGGCTAAATAAAAAAAATGCCGATATATATTTTCTTATTTTTTTTATACGTTTCGGACTAACCTCACTGCTATCCGGGCATCAATATAATAGGTACCGCCTCCACATCAGCTCGCTGCGTTTGCCATTTATATCTTTTTTTGCCTGCTAACTACGGCGGAGAGTTACATCCCCGAATCAACAACAACTACATCAGCGACGTAGACGGAGCCCCGTAACATTCAGTCGCCAAGAACAGGAACTCATAACCTCCAAAATATATGTAATAAACAAATAACGACGTAGAAGCAGACCCATTACAATATGCTTGACGCACTATAGTTTTGTGGCTTAGTTTGTAATTTAATGATGAAATTAGTAACGTGTATAATGGATAGCGCCTCAATCTTAAACATGTGTGTGTGTGTGTGTGTGTGTGTGTGTGTGTGTGT
>PNEQ01040083.1:0-27177 GCA_003012365.1 Medauroidea extradentata | reverse complement strand
ATATGGCATCCGCAACTTAGTTTATATGTATTTATTTCAATGTTACTGTTTTAAATTGTTATATAAAATATCTGTTGCTTAAAAGGATAATGATGGGCAGCTATGGGGATGGGGGAGGCTGAAAAAAAAAGTTTGTTGTGTAGGCGTGTTGTTATAATAATATTAATTATGGTCAGGGAAATTTTTAATGATTGGTCAGGGAAAGTCAGGGAAATTCATTTTAATATTTCTGTGGAAACCCTGATGGTAGATTTATTAATACTTTTTTAAAGAAACACTCTGTTAAGCGGCCTCCGTAGTCTCTAGTAAAGGAAATCAAGCAACGTTTCAAGCAGTTACCGCTAATTCCATTTTCTCAAATAAAACAATTCAAGATATTAATTTTTTTTAGACCATGATTCACAAAATCCACAAACATAATTTTAACAAATTTGACATGCCTTAGGATTACTGTTTTTTTTAGAAGTAAATTCACAAAATCCACAAACATAATTTTAACAAATGTGACGTACCTTTGGATTAATTGAGCACTTGAAGTTGCAAGTAGGTGGAGAAAAACAATGGTAGCTGAGTGGAAAGTTACTCCAAATCAAAGTCACATCAGAGAGTGCTGTCCACACATCTGATTGACATCATAGCTCAGTTGTTTTTAAGATTCACAAATCACAATGTTTCACATTTAACAAAACTGCACCATTAATTTAATGCACTATATAGTTTTCTTCTTCTTTGTCCCCACTTTTAACTTGACTACTTACATCTCACTGTATTTGAAAATGTAAACATTAAGTCAAAAACATGTTCCAACTAAATGGTCACTTAAGCTAATGTGTGGATACTAGTTACGTGTACGTAAAGTTCATTCGTCGTTTTTTCCTTATAACTTATTGTACAGTGCTAACTTTATCATGAACAGCCTGTATAGAGTAAAGGCTGCACGCAAGGAGCTAGGTTAGAGACTTTATAAACAACAACTTTTATAAATATAAAGGAAGGTATTTATACGTAATTAAAATATAAAGAAACAAAAGGAAATAACTCTTAAGTCCTTCAATGTTAAAAGCCGCTTAAATATCTTAATAAATTCAGTGAAATAATAGATATAGAATGGTAAATTCTAATGGTAATTTTACGTATTACAAAATACCTATGTAAAGTTGATATTAATTTATTATTTCAGGTATGAAGTATGTTATAATTTGTGTGAAATAATAGGCTGCAAAAATGTTTACTGTAACACCTAGGCGTGAAGGAGCAACATCTAAAGCTTATCATTCCGCCTCGAGAAAACTGTTGTAATTTGAGGCGATTTTATGGCAGAATATTACAAATAAAACTATTTTTTTTATGTAATAGGTTTAAAAATTCCATAGTCCTATATGTAGAAACATGCTACTTTAGACAAGTTTTTAAAAAATGTGTTTCAGCTGGGTTTTGGGTGAAAATGTAGTTACGATATTAGAATTTGTTTACTAATTGACTAAGTTAAGTCGTGTACGAAAAACTCAAAAAGTTCTTAGGAAGCGCCACAGTGTGTAGGACAGGTCGTGAAATTTTGGTACAATTTACTGCAGTGATGTCAAGAAACGAGCGAGTTCAGTGACAAGTTGTGTCTGTCATTAGTGCAGTGTAGCGTGGTGCACTGTGCCGGTCTCTGCTGCATGACGTCTTATGCTGACAGCCAATGATGTGCGGGTAGTCGGAGCATCCCCCTTCCCCTTTCTGAGTTCTCCCTGCTTGTTGCGAGCCGGGCTGCAAGCCTGGCAGCCCACATGCGTGCCAAATATCAGACACCCCCGCCCCCCTTCTTCACAGGTTCGCCAGACCAGGGCACGCACTGCACATGCGCCAGTAATTTCAGACGGGCTGCTCGCCTCGCAGCCCTGCCTGGTTCAGACCGCCCGAGACAGGAAACTCGTACACAAGTAATTCTTTAAAACTTTCTCACATTCCTCAGACTTCACAATCGGCTGACGGTTTTGGAGGGTAGGTAGTTCAAAAGATGTCATTACAAATTATCTTCTATAACACCAGCTGTGTAAATGAAAATTATTTACTGTAATTCCCAAATAATCTGGGTGTGCTGCAACCCTGCAGCCCAATAGCACAAACCTTGTCTTAATTTAAATTACTAAACAAAATTATATAAAAACATTGAATAATATATAATGACTGGAGTGATACGCGACACAAAATATATGTAACAAAATTACGTAATAAAATAGTCAGTTCAGAATTTGAAGTAAAATCTATAAAATATGTTTTTTACTAGAATGAAACTACATTGACATGACAAAATTACAAAATAAAACAGTAATTGCTAGAATGTAGAGTAAAATCTTTTTAAGTTAAATTTCTATTTAATAACATTTAATTTAGCTCCACAGATAATATAAGCTAAAGGAGCTGCCGGTGGGAAGTTCGTCCTGTCCTGTCACATACTTCCCAAACCCGGCCTTAACTTTGTTATTCCTGTACTGCTACCTCCGTCAGTAAGTTCTGTTCCTTCATTTATCCTTCACCCACCTTGCTGACCATCTTTGTACCATCTCCTCTAATTCCACATACAGGTCTCACTGTGCCGAACTCTCCAGTTGTGAATATGTACAAACCATAATGTTCATAATTTGTTTTGCAGTATCGGGATATTAAGAAATTATAATAATGAACAAAAATTTACTAATTACTCCGCTATTTAACTTATTAAAACCGTCTTAATAAAGTTCAACGGTTTGCTAGAGTGGTGAGGGATTCTAATATTCTGGTTATTACAGAAATTGTGAAGATTGAAATATAATGTTAACAGTGTGTAGAATCAGTCATATGTGAAGATTTCATGCTTAGCATTTATTTATATGTGAAGTTTGTTAAGGCATAGATTACCTTCAAGTCACCACGTTTAAGATTGTATCAGAATAGCTTTTGCGTTTTGGCTTGAGTTAAGAGGGCGTGGTACATAATTCAACGCTAAAAGCATTAATCTATAACTGTAGGTTTCTGGAAGCCAATTTGCGAAAATTAAACAATAGCAATCCTATACAATAGTTTTAGCCAACATTTTAAACAAAATTGTTTTCAGTGTTACGAACTTATGAGGCACAATCTGTGACGCCGGAACCTTGTGCATTTAACTGCGGCACAAGAGATCACGCGTAACGAATTGTTGATTTTGGATAAATATTTACTCATAAAGTTGACAAATACCATTATCTAGGATTGTCATCGAGCATTTTATCCACATTGGCTTCGAAAAAAGCATGTAAATCAATTGATGTTTTCAGCGTTTATTTATCTATCACGCACTCTTAAGCTTCTCATGTTCTTGTAGCAAGCACCAGTTGTTGTGCTTACAATTTGTTGTTTTTATAATGTCAGTTGGATATTACAGTGTTAATCCCTGATGAACGTGACTACTTTGCAATGAAAGTACCGATACAGCACGTTGTTAGTCGTGATGGACTCTGATGAGTTTAGTGATGCCGAAGCTGAGGTGGAAGGAAGTAGAGGTAGGCAAGATGGTGAAGCTGGACCATCTTCAGCATTTGCAGGTATGTTTATTATCATGATATAACTGTGCTATGTTTCTGTCATCAATGAAGCCCATGCAGTGTATGCTCGTAGCAAGTAAAGCCAACATTTTTTTTTATTTATATTACGTTGATCCTTCGTTGGCCTCGATGGCAGTAGGATGTGTAACAAGTCATAAATTATATTCATATTTACAAATCAAACTGGTGAAATACAGTACAATACTCTATGCATATGACAGAAAATATCTAACATATCATACTCTTTAGAGCTTGCTTGGAATGTCTTTAGTGCCTTGTTTCAAGCTAATTAAACATAAACTACAATGTCCAAATTACATACATGAACAAGACTAGACAGACAAATTAAAGACACAATATCAATATTATAGACAAATAGAAATACAATACACTCTCATGCCATATTTCAAATTACTACAAAGAGAAGGGTACCTAGGCAAATTCAATGTGACATATCACAATTATTTATATGCTGATGATAAAATTACACCCTCATTTCCCCATAATCTAAATAAATTTTAACGAGAAAAGTACAAACGACAATAAGCTACACTATGACGTACCCATATCCTAACATACATACGTAAATCCATGTATCTACACACATGTGTGATGTCCTTTTCTTGCTTTGGAAATTAGCTGTATGTCCCAACAAAACAAATGCACAGTTTTTGCTTAAACTAAGGTCATCATAATGTTTATTTCACTATCTGTAGTTTTGTAAATACTTGTTTACGTCTCTGATTCACATTACAGGTAATTTTTACTGTACCGTTTTTATAGAACTGTACAACGGAATATATCAGCTCTATTGGTGCCAATCCATTTTAATTTGTATAATTTTTTTAGTTTTAATGGGGCGTATAAAAATCGCGAAATGACATACAGTATGCCAGTTTTGTCTTGAGTGGTGGCCCGGGTGCACAGTGAGGGAGGTAGGGTAGAGCTAACTGGACGTAGTTTTTTGGGCACTGTCCATTGAGATCCAAATATCTGTCGAAGAAACCTAAAGGAATAGGTAAACATGAAGCAGGGAATGCTTTGGTCAACAGCGTACATACACACATAAAATTAATTTCTATAAATGGAATGTACCAAAACAGTCAACACAGGTTTGAGGTCTGGTTTGGCACTCATGTACTCGGACCTTGTGTGTCTTTGCCTTAAAACATTTTTTTTTCTGTTCTGTCAGGAGTTTTGTTTAGTATCTTTTCTATGCCTACTGAACTGATGGTTAAAGTTAAGCATAAACAATAGACTTGATGTAGTATACTGTATGGTCAATCTGTTTTACAAGCTTGAATATTTCACTCCATATCATGTTTGAGCTATATCTGTGTTAGAAGTTAGATCAATACTGTTGATTTCTGTGTCCATATACAGTTAATGAAACTGTCCCTTTTTGTTTGACAGACATTTATTGCTTGTATTTCCTGTTGTCTGACATTCATGTAGCAACATTACTGTATGTAGAGGACAAAGTTTTCTTATTTAAAAAAAGAAGAAGAAGATTGGAGCTCTGACTGGTTTGAAGAGTTTTACATTTAAGTAGGTAGTATGTTTATGACTGTGTCATTGTAACATTAACAGTGGGTGTATTTTGCTCTCACCTTTATTTTCTTTTAGGACCTAATTGTGTTTCACAGTTGTTAATTTTATTTTTCGGTGCACCGGTATTGGCTCATGAAATAACAAAATTTTGGGTATTGTGGCCAACAGGGTATCTAGTAACAGGAGATAACATTGTTCTTATGGACAAATGTGAGTCGCATAAAGCTTTTCCCGTTAGTTTGTGTTCTCAGGGATTGTGGCTGTTAACAAAGCTAACATTTCACTATGCTCTGTAGTACTTGAAAATCTGTCACTGTTTTTCCTTTTGTGGTGTAGGTATATACTTAACCTAAACAATTGTATCTTGATGACAAAATGCAAAAATACGAGAATAAATTACCACATGCAACGACTTGTAATGTTGTCGTAGAGTATAATTGTCTGTATTTGCTTTGAAATAAAAGATATGATGTGAAACTTAAATGTTTCTGTGGAAGTATGGACCAGGTCAGAAGAGTGTAGTAATGAATGTTGGCAGCTGCATTCGGTAACCTGAAGAAGTCAGAGTTCTACAAGGCGCCGGAGCCTAGCACATCCTCCAGTAGTGACAGAGAGCAAGCAAAGATGCCCGACCTGGGAGCAGTTAGAACAGCAGTCACGAATACCAACAGTGTCCTTGTCAGCCCCAAACAGGTGATTCTCGCAGCACATTTTTCCTTCATCCAGACACTCAACTGTAGTGTAGGCTTTCTCTTTAAGACTTATTAATCACATGATATGAGTAAAACTTTGGAAATTACTGTTAAACTCCCATATTTACGTATTAATTTAAAGCTGTTTCGAAACAGTTTACATGAGATTGTGTTGTGTAACCTGTAGCATTTATTTGCACAGTTTTTGAAAAATTTCACTATATATTATAACTTCAATATGTACTGTCATATACTTGGTGTGATCTGCCTAATTTTCTTAATTAAGAAACTCAGAAACATTGAGAAACTGGTTTTAAAAGAAAATGAATTCTTTATTTGCCTCACACTTACATGATTATTATAAATTATATATGCCATGCATGTGCAAGTGAAGAAATGTTGGTAGCACTGGAACACCCTCAAAACCAACGGACCACTCTGAGTCCTTGATTTACAGTGTTTCACAGTTACATTGTTTATCTCCTGTATTTATGGCTTTAATTATCTAAAATATAATATGTGTTGTGCTATTCCATAGTCTCATCAGGTTAACCAGTTTGCCGTACATAAACTGTTATATGGATTTACATTTTTTCAGGCTATTGCACAATGCCATAGCTGTCTGCCAGAACACCACTCACTGCCTTCAGTGGGGAAACTGTGCCAGCAAGGGTTATTTTAATAGCGATTTGAACTCTTCTATTACAGTGGCTTTCTCTGATTCTTCCTTTGTAGGACAATTTGGCAAATTAGAAACAGTCATTGCCATAGGATAGTTCACAGTGCTAATAAAATGACCCTAGTTGACAATCTTACCACAATGATGACCGCAGCCTTCTACTCGAGACAGTTAGGACGTTACCCGTGACACACATCCTATTGTGCCATACGTTACAGCAGTTACTGCTTCCCATGGTTGCTTTCCCACACAGCGTTATACTGGCCTTCCCTTTCAGTTTGCGATGACAATGTGGTTTTTCCTTTCCCTCTGTAGAAATGATACTTAATCCCTTAGGAAATAGCATGTGAACTTTGGTCCTACAGTCCTGTGGTAAGTTTAGGGCAGGCAGAATTTTTAAGGTGATGCCTTTAACGTAATTTCACTACAAACTTTTCAGTTGTCAGTTCAATACAATTTGTTACAATATTTATGTCTTTGCTATGTGAAATGGCTTCAGAAAGGCAGAATTTGTCTTCAAACATGTGTATGATACGACATATAATATGGAAAGCATAAAAATAATCCTTGCCTTACCACAAAAAAAAAACATTTCTTTGCAGTAATTCCCCTTACCTCAACAAGGTCTGTATATTGGTTGGAAAAGAGTGTTGGTGCATTGCGGACAATTGCTGTAAAGAAGTTCGTGAATTGTCGTCCATGAAAAGCGTACCTTTTCTGTGGATGCTTGTCAAAGTTGCTGGCATTGTCATAGAGCCACGTGTGTTTTTGTGTGTGCAGAGAGGAAACCCGCTACTAAAGGCAATCTGCAATGTGCCGTGGGAGTTCATGGAGATAGTACCTGACTACGTGATGGGCAAGACAACATGTGCACTGTTCCTGAGCCTGCGCTACCATAACTTGAACCCAGATTACATCAACGAACGCCTCAAGCTGCTCGGCAAGCAGTATGAGCTGCGTGTGCTTCTCGTGCAGGTTCGCATCTTCATCCCCGCCCCATTCTCCCTCGTGTCTTCCTAGCTGTCTCATACACTCTCGCTAAATATTATCTGTAGTATACATAACGTAAGATACATGGTCAAGCTGTGTCTTAAATTTATTACATACAGTATTTATTATGTTTGAAAAAATACGCAATATGCAAATGGTTTGTAAATGTGTATTAAGTAAAATTTACTTTCTATTCCTGATTTTGAAGTAATTTTTTTATCACTGTCTTGATACCCAACACAGCGTTCTCAGAACATTTGTAATGTCAAATGGTTTATATTAGAAGAAGATTTACGTGAGGAATAACAGTTTAATTACCGGTACGTTGTGGTATAAAGTGAAATGTTTGTAAAGTTACAGAGAGAGCTAGGAATGAGAAGAACGAGCTGCTTGAAACTACGTAGCAGATTAGCAAGGCAGAGGCTTAATACTGTAGGATATTTTTAAAATGCAGAATCTGTACAGTCGTGGTGATTCTTTTGAAACTGTGAGGTATTACCGACACTAAAATTACCTTTATACCCAGTACAGTACTGTATTTATTAAGCATCGTCATACATCGAACATTTCAGCTAAAATCACTTAGTGGATTGTTTTATGTGATTCTTATTTAAGTTGTGCATGTGTAATGCTAATTCAGCTGTTTTCTCAGTGACTGTGTTTATTGTCGTCTTGTTCGTGAGATGCGGGCCGAGAGGTGGCGTCACCCGTCTTAAGTAAAACTTGTTACTTACAAACACCTAGATGTTCCAATTGATTTGCATCTCTCTGTAGTGAGACTGCATCACCTGCCATTCTGTGGGTTTCAAAATCTTTGCTTTGCATTTGGTTAACTACGATTTAGATAAGCCTTGACAGACGTGTAGTGTATCTTTTTACTCACAAATCTCTACTCACATGTATTTCCTCGTAACATATAACACTGATAACTGTCACTGGAGCATGTGGGAACTGTGGCAAGGGTGTTGGTGATGGCACAGGTGGACACGAAAGAGCCAAACCACGCCATCAGGAATCTCACTCGCATCTGCATCCTGGCAGACCTGACGCTGATGCTGGCTTGGAGCCCGGAGGAGGCGGGTCGCATTATCGAGACTTACAAGATCTACGAGAACAAGCCACCAGACATGATCATGGAGCGCTCGGACAGCAGCCCCTACCAGAAGGTCTGTACTAGTTACTGGCGTAATGTTCACTTTTCCTCCTGTACATTCTTCAAAAGATTGGAGCCTGTTTCATGTGAAGTGTTTACACTTCAGCCACACATCTTCTGTACATCTATTTTCCTGCCTTTATTTTCACAAGTTAGCCTCCTTCCACACTATTGGTACGTTTCTTTCATTGTATTGAGAAATACGTATTTCATTGGCTGATATTCTTGGGAATGAAAACAAGATGTTTTCTTTATACAATTCTTGCAATAGGTATGCAACTGTATTGGTTACATGTAAAAGGAAATTGAACGGTACTAGAGTTTTCTTCAATAGTTAACAGAGAAAAATAGTTTTTGCTGGGCAACTTAATGGATGACTTGAAAAGAGACAGAGCTTCAGTCTGGTGTGGGATACAATTCCTACCTCATAGATACCGCAACCAAACATAACATTCATGTAGGTGGTTGGCTTTGCGGATGTCCCAGTTGAGATGTATGTCAAGAAAATTTATTGTTTGTTTAGAATTTGCCGCTTTTTCAGGTAAACATTAATCTTATGCGTTTGAGTATCTTAACCATGATATTAAAACTAATATTTTATACCCTTGCTTGCAAGTCTATGAGTGCACAAAATTTTTTGTTTCTACTATCACCAACTAACAAACCAGCATGTTTGTAATCAAGCTTTGTTACCCACAGTACGTCGGAGGGTGTGTACCTCAAGTCCATTATCATAATACTGTCAGCCCGCCTTATCCGCGGTATTTCGTTCCAGAAAATCCATGGATAACGAAAACAGTATAGATGCAAGACACCTTAATTACCTACAAAAAATTACCATATGCACTTTATATAAAAAAATTTAACCCCTAAATCCACATACTATTATATTTGTGGGAGGTACAGATCTTTAATTTGTTCATAAAGTGTGCCACAACATTAAAATATTGTAAAAATGCTGTGGCGCGTGTTAGATACAGCGGCAGCCACACTGCGAGGACGCGAAGACTTGGCAACAGCACGGTGTGCCAGGTGGTCCGGCTGATGTCGCAACATGGCACGGCCTGATGCGCCACGCTATCTCTCCAATCTACACTGCCAAAGACGTACGCTGTGCTTAGAGGGAGTGTCACAACAAGAGTTGGTAGAATTATATTCAATAACACTATTTCTCGCATGTAATGCTTACTTTATCTGAGTCAACCAAACATATGTTAACAGTGGAACAAGCACAATTACGACGACTTAGTGAATATTTTGCAATTCTCTGTAAGTATTTTTGCTTGTATGACGTGCATGTAAATTTCAGAAAAGAATAGGATTACAAACATAAAATATTTTGACTGTAATTAATTGGAGTCTTTGCTGGTGTCAAATTTCCACCCTTGTTGGTGGGAACAGCGTAGCGATAAAAACCAGTGTCCCACGCTTGACGAGAAGTAGTGATGTACCAATATATTCGTTTGAGTATCGGTATTTGCCGATATTCCATTCTTGTAGATTCTCCTATGTATTTGTTTCTAACCGATTATTGTATAAACCGATACTTTTTTTCTAACCTATAAAAAATGACACAAAAACGCAGTGGTACAACGTGATTTTACAACTTTTGCCTACAAAACTTGCATTCATGATGAAGTACCGCTATATAAATAATATAATAATTAATGAAAGTCATGCTTTGATGTCCAGTAGATTTTTCTTTTTATTTGCGCGCAATAAAAATAACAAACGTTGTGAGTAAACAAGAAACGCTACATATTTTCTCCATAGATACGGTGTGTGTATGCAGCACTTACAGCAAATGGCGGCCCAACTGGTGGCGGTAAACAAAGCTCGAGTGCTAGTTGTGTTTTGTATGTGCGTAGTCGAAAATTCATCTCCCGCTGGCCGCTATCATATATTTTTGTTACTGATTTTTTTTTGCGTAAAATGCAATTTCGTAATTTTGCTTTTAATATCCAAGTTCACAGTTAAATTTTTACTAATACAGTAATTGTTTTCAAAATACACTATTATTCTTTGTTTTAGCGGGAACTAAGCGGACACCGCTTGGTAGATTTTAAAGTTGGGGTTGGTCACATTGCTTTATTGATATTTACATGTTACGTTGTCGTCACTTACTCATAACCTGGCTATTGTGTATTAAAACGTAAAAATTTTTAACTGGATGCTGTCGAATGTGGTGAAATGAGTATTTGTTCAAATAGCAGTAAAGTTTGGCAGTATTTCAAAGTCGCTGCAGCCAATTCCCCAAAAGCGGAATGCCTCTTATGTGATGTACACATTTTAAGAGGCAGCGTTAACACAACAAACTTCAACACGTCCAATCTTCGTACGCATTTGAAACGAAAGCATGCAGATATTGAGACGTCGAGTCAAAATGTTCAGGAAACCAATCCAGATGTTGTTTCATTGCCAGGACCTTCAGGTACATTCTCGAATAAAAGTTACACTTGGACTTTGCTATAGTGACGTGTTTAATAAAATGATAAGGTCACCGCTTAATGTTTCATAGTAAAATCGTTATGGCAGGAACACTGCGTGAGCATTTACAACTTGGGCGTAGAGGTGATATCACAATACATGTGCCAGCCGATGTCGCTCGTAGCGCCTCATTGATTTTCACCTCACACGCACAAACATACCCTTCACCAAGCGTCTGCCTTAAGGATGTTTGCAGTTTCGTTTTTAATACGGCATCACTGATTAACTAAAATAAACTTAGCACAGTTTTTTCCCCCACACATAAATGAAAAATTTTAAACCTCTGTAAACACGGATAAGGACAAAGTTTTAGCGGTTTGCATTTTAATACAGCACCACTGATTACACTAAAATTAACTTGACGTGATTTTTACTGCCATTTTTGGTGCAGTACTAACACTTGATCTAATTTATCGTGCTTTATTTTGTGACGTACGAATGATACTATCGTCCCCCCCCCACCCCCTCCGTACCTGTGGCCAACTATTGCAACAGACATCATGTTGTCTTTTATTAAATGTAGCATTTTCATTTCATTTTGTCAGTCAAACTAAGAACTTAGTGATCTCTCTTCGATTTTGAAGGATCGCTACAGTCTTTCTTTTTAGGAAACACGCTGCAGGCCACTCAATCGTGTATAATTGCACACTGAACATGCACTTCAAGGCCGTGCCCTAAGTGCGTGCGGCAGGCGGGAAAACAAGACACTCTAATTAAATACATGTGTCAGGGTTCCCGCAGACCGGGAAAATCGGGAAAACCGGGAAAAAACAGGGAAATTGAGATGTTCATTTGAAACAGGGAAAACACAGAGAAATTTCCGATTAAATTTATTTCTGATTTTTTTTTTACTCCGCATTAATATTTATGTTTCATCAGGCATCATAAGTGTCATTCCCTTGCTTAAACAAAAAAGATTTCGGCGATTTTTTTCGATTCTTGTATTGCAGTTATGTTACGTTAATGTTAACCGTCCTTCGAAGGTTTGTTTTTACAGTTTTTACGTTCAAAACAACTGGCCCGACCACTCAAGATTACACATGTGTATCGTGTCAATACTCCTGCACGATAAAATTGTGTGCGGAATGGCAGAACAATCGATTGTTGACTCAAAATAGAGATCTATATTAGGGATCTGTAGCAAAAATATGTGCCGCCATATTGGTTTTATGCCATAGAGTTTGTAGATTTCTTCTTAGTCTTACATCTTTTCAACAAATGTAGTTTGGCAGCACTGACCATGTAGTAACTCGTCTATGACTTGGTTTGTTTTGAAGTTGAAGCAAATATTGTACAAGGACAATATAGGAAAGTAGGATGAAAAAAAGGAGACGTGTTATTTAATTACAGTTCACGCCAATATGAGCGCCGTTCCTTCTACAGTGGCACATTGTTCTATGGATAGTTTTAGTTTTATATTTCGTTATTTATATATTGAAATGTAATCATGATTTTATAATATAATTATGCTCTTTTAGTTACTATTTTGATAAGCTAAAATTTAAAATATTTATAAACACATTCTAATACTACCAGCCTAAGAGAAATTTAGTCCGGAAATGCATAAACACCATAGAAAATAGAGATGTAAGAATGGAAATTTTGCTAGTGTTTCCAGTTCACGCCGTTGATAAAACGTCTCACGCTCTAACAATGCTAAAATACTGTACTTTCACATATTGTCCTTTTATAATATTTGGTTGAAGTTTATTTCCGGAATCGCCTATTTTTACGTGGTTATATGAGTACTAGCTGTCTTTATAACATTGCGTGGTTTGCTGATTTCAATAATAGGCCTATTGTGTCTTTACGATGTCAAAGTTTAACCCTTATTCGTTGGACGGAAAACTTTTTCCAAACTGGCAGTCGTGGTTACGTCATGTTGATGGAAAAGAGAACAGTGCTAATTGCATATTGTGTCGGAAAATTTTTTCTCTGAGTACAATGGGAAGGCAAGCCATCAAGAGCCACGAAGAAGGAAAATACCACAAGCAGTTAGTTTCCGAACGTTTGGGCTCAACGAGCATGACAGCATTTCTATCCCAGCCAGCAAACGTACAACAGCCTGAGTCGACGTGCGTGAATACTATGTGTACCAGTGGGACACAATTTTATTAGCCCTATGTTCCACATCTCCAAGTGAGACAGTGACACCTTCCTCTAGTACAAGTAATGTTGGACAGATGTGTAAACTAGATTTTCGTTCAGACACTGACGTAAAAAACGCAGAAATTCTTTGAGCATTGCATGTTGTCGCGAAAGGGTATAGCTTTAATAGCCAAAAAGGTATTAACACCCTTTTTGCGAAGATGTTTGCTGACAGTCAAGTTGCCAAAGAATTTCAGTTAAGTGCTACGAAAATTACATATTTAGTTTGTTTTGGCTTGGCACCATATTTTCATCACAAACTTAGTGAAGAAGTCAGATTTGCACCACAGATTGTAGTATGTTTTGATGAATCTTTAAATCGCATTGCAAAGCAGCAACAGATGGACATTGCAGTTTGCTTATGGGATGTAAATTGAAACAAAGTTATTACAAGATACTGGAATTCCTCCTTTTTGGGTCACTCAACTGCCTCTGATCTTGTAGTAGGATTTAAAGAAGGTCTTGCAGACATTGAGTTATCAAGGATAGTGCAAGTATTTATGGATGGGCCCAATGTGAATTGGTCATTTCTAAAAAAAGTTGAAAGCTGAAACGAAATGCTGTGAAGAGGATCCAGAAATGTTGGATTTAGGTTCTTGTGGCCTCCATGTTATTCATGGTGCCTTTCAATTGGGCTGTCGCAAAGCAGGTTGGGATGTAGTATTATTTTTGAAGTCTTTGCACAATGTTTTTAAGGATTCGCCTGCACAGCGATCTGATTTCACAAAAACTACTGGCTGCAGTCTATTTCCTCGCAAATTCTGTAATTGCCAGTGGTTAGAGAATGGACCAGTTTGTGAAACAGCTATCAAAATTTTTCCTCACATTAAGAATTTCTTCAAGTCGACTGAGTTACCTGCAACATTTTCTGTTCAGAAAGTTAAGGAATGTTTATTAGACCCACTTCTTCTTGCTAAGCTTCATTATTCTTTTTGACAATAGCATACTCTTTAGAGCCATTTTTAAGAAAATTTCAAACCTATAAACCAATGGTACCCTTTTTACATGAAGCTATAGAAGATTTGGTGAGGTTACTGATGGGGCGATTTATTAAATTAGACGTTTTAAGAAATGCTACCACCGTATACAAGCTGACACAGGTTGATTTAGAAGATGTAAACAATGGAGTCACATTATTAAAATTTGAATATTGGGTTGGCTGCAAAGCACGAATTGAATGTTTCTCGTGTAAATGAGCTACAGAAACAAAAATTCCGGCAAGAATGCAAAAATTCATGGTTTTTACTGTGAAGAAAATTGTGGAGAGAAGTCCTATCAAATATAAAATAGTAAAGTCTGCTTCTTGTTTGGATCCTAGGAAACTGATGAATAAACAAGAAGAATGCTGGAAAGATATGGATACTTGTCTACAAATGCTTATGTCAGCCAAGCATACTACTACACTCCAGTCAGAACGTGCAAGTTTGCAGTTTATGAAAATAATTGTACATTCTAACAAATTGTTTTCCTATTTTGTTGACTAACAGCAAATATGCTATTATGTTATTTAGGCTTGTGTTAGTGAGTATATTTCAAAGGTTAGTCATAAAATGGGCTGTGTATAGTTATTCAAAGTGAATGACAATATATTTAAGCATTATTTAATTGTTATTCTTTACCTATGTCATTTTTGTTAGACAGGGAAAAATTTTATCTGGGACAGGGAAAACAGGGAAAACTCAGGGAAATTGGCTGGAACAAGTTTGTGGGAACCCTGCGTGTGTGTTCTGCATGGAAGCAATTTGCAAACAGGTGACATGGCTCGTGGGATGTATCAAATCATTTTGTTTTAGAAGCGTGATGCGAGCGACAGGATGTTTGCGAGTGAAGTACTGTCGCCACCCACACATTCGATACAGCATCGCTTCTTTGCAGCTACCACCCACTCCGCATCATACTAACGATAACCGTGCGCACCCAGCACATTGCATAACGAAGCAGATAACAGGAGCTGACAACACAAGACTAGCTGCTCTCGTGCACAGCGAGTGACACACTAGTAGTTTGTGTGGCACACTGTGAGTGACGCACGCGAAAATACAAATTCTTAAGAATTTAATAATTACAGTAGTATATTAAAACTTTTTTTCCTCAATTTCCAACCACGGTTGGTGAAAATCACGGATACAAAGTCCGACTGTATATTACATTTAAGGCATTGTGTTAAGAGACAACTGTAGGACAAGCAACTCGAAAATGAGCATAAAATGTAGAACTTAGTCTCAAATGTCAACCCAATATTAAAATAGTATTTGATCTATTTCCGTCTTAGTTCTACTAAACTCCTCATAGTTTACTATTCCTTAAACAGAAAAACACCTACTACTAGCACTGCAAAGTGATGCTGCTTGTCTGTTGTTAAATAAAATAAATGTGAAATGATAGCTTGAGAATATTCTACGTTTACTCCAATTAAGAAAATTTTATTGTTGATATTCGTATATTCCTGTTGTGTTTATTTAGTTGCTCCATGGAAAGCTATGATTCAAAAATAAAATTTTACTTAAAAAAGTTTGGTGAAAAAGTGTACAAATATATTTGTTGAGGTGAGTCGAGCACATGTTTGGGTCTCTTGGCTGACCTGTGCTCGTAACAAGTAAAGGTGTTTATACAATGGAATTTCATTACAATAACTGTGAATGGCAACAAAAACTGTCTTTATGCAAGATTTGTGTTATATCCAGACAGTTGACATGTATTATACAGAGACGGTGCATATAAACATTATAGTAAAGGTGGTGTTGTAAGCCATACTCTTTTTATAAAGGTTTCACTCTATTAAGTCACGAAGTTAGCCTGAGTTGGGAGCATAATTTCAACTTAAGGTGTCCAAACAGTTACCCTAGTAGAGTTTTAAACGGTCAAATAAGTCAAGATACCCTGAGTGGTTTGCAGGTTTTTCGATGCTAACCTTGTTATTGAGCAAACTTGGTTTAGTAATTGAGAAAACCCACCTAGCCGCAATGGGTCACTTAGTATAAATGCTTTAAGATTATCTACTTGGTTCATACAAATTACGGCATTATTTACATTATGTTCTAGGATGGCAGGACACTTGTGTGAAGAGAACCTTGAAGCCTTTGACCTATCTGACATTGACGATTTAGCAGCCAAGAAAGCTAATACCAGTAGTGGTTATTGTCTGTTGATCATAATTGTTTTAGAAATTTTTAAGCCTATGTTACATACTGTATTTTTTCCATACAGCCATTTTGTATCTTCCACAACTTGTTAATACTAACTTAACTGTGTCTGTAATAATTACAGTCTATGACCTTAAAGTTTCCGGCAACTATAAAATATTTTTTATTATTATTCTTAACTATGATGTATACAAAGGAGCTCGTTAATGAACCATTCTATACTAGTACCAGTGCGTCATTGACCTTTTATGAAGTTTCGCTGTAGCCTCCTGGAATAGATTATTAAATCCATTCCCAAACCTCACATAAATTACTCTTAAAAAAATATTTTAATGATACACGTAGAGATGCTGTGACAATTCTGCTGACGAGCTTTGATGTTGATGTTCAGTCATTGCCAGTGTATGTAAACATCAGTCATAAAATAGCATTTGTCTTGTAGTACTAGCAACTTAGGATTGTAATAAAAACGTCTTGATTAAGAGCCTTTTAATAGTGTATACAGTACTTTATTTTGGGTAAGACATTGTCGTACAAATGGCTGCCTGTGGCCAGCAATATTCTAAGAATAATTAATTTTCTCTACTTCTTGCTGTACTATTTCAGTACTCTCTTAATAAATCTTGCGTGAAATGTTGTATATGGTTTATGTCATTTATAATTTATGAACTTAAGTGAAGTAGACTATTTTGTAAGTTGTTGATTGATAGCTGAAGGGATGATGGTCTGCCAACAGCTGGTAAATGCACTGACGTCAGTGCGCTCGGTAAACAAGACGGATGCAGCGACTCTGTTGTCGACATTTGGCTCACTGGAGCGAGTGATGCGGGCAACTCCAGACTCGCTGAGCCTCTGCCCCGGCCTGGGCTTCCAGAAGGCAAGCCGCTTACACAAGGTCCTCCACCAGCCATTTCTACGTGACCGCACTGTTGCCTCGTCTCGCCGAGCCACCAAAAAGTGATTCAGCCCCTCCACCCCCCTTTTGGTGACAAGGGGTCTGCTGCAGCTCGCTCATGAAGTCTGTGGCTGTCAAGGATGAGTCCCTTGTAGTGATGGCTTTATGCGCTGTTACCAAATAACTTAAATTTATTCACTCATGTATGTACATATATTTCAGAAGTAGTATTTGGAAGGTTTGAGATGTACAGTATAAATTTTAATTCTATCGACTTAAGTGGCACCAGACAATGTAATTCTTAAAAGCTTCAGCACATGTTGGTATTGAGTTTCGTGGTCATAGCTAGAAATACGGTATGTTACGTTTTTATGATTTTATATATTTTATTGCAGTGGTGGCATTATTGGTAAAATATTTAGGTATGTGATGTTAAGCTACAATTCACCCGTACTGCAGTTGACTAGTATTGTGCAATACAGTTATGTACCACTGGCCCAGTACGATGATGGTTGTCTGTGTGGCAAAACCCTTTAGTCACCGTCACAAGTAGTGACGTGCTTCCACACACCCGTAAACACTTCACTTTACTCTGTGTACATCAAGGTGGTTTAACGAAGTGATTCACATTGCTGGGTTAATTCTTTCTATCACCATATACTGTATGAACAAAGCATATGTTAACCCAACCAGTGATATAGCTGATATGGCTGTATGGAAATATGAAGATGTGTGCCCCTCCTAAAATTATGTTTTAGTTGCTCCACTGTCTTCCTCTATACTATAAATTGTACAAATTAATGATTAAGAAAATTAATTACCGCAAACGGGGGCTACTAACTTTGTACCATTGGAAGTGTATTATTAATTCCTATTCCTTAAAACCTAACTGTGGCAACATAGTTTAAATTTCTAATGTAGGTTGCTATTTATATACCTAACTGCAACAAACCAACATTTTGTGTGGTGCTGAGTCACCCCTGTTGGTGAAAAGTAGCCCCAGTTTATAGTACAGTACATACATATTTGTATTATTTTCTTTTATTTGGTCGTATTAACAACACTTGATATTAACTGCAAGTGGTGCCTTTTGGAGTGGCCACTGTGGTTACATACTTGAAGTTGTGTCTCGTGAAAACAAAGTGCGTAGTTGCAACTGTATTTGAGACATTCAGAAAACTTAAGAAATTCACGCACACTTTCACCTGTGCAGATCAGTGATGGAGAGGATGAAAATAAAAAATTTAGTTGTTGAGTTTAACTGCTTATATTACTGATCTGACCAGCCAATAGTTGCCTATAGTGAAACAATATTTTGTATTGAAGTAAGTTTTCTAATGTTCAACCGTATTTCAATATTTACATCACAAAATAACTGATTTTTATGTTAGTTTAATGAATAGTAAAGACACATTTATCAAGTCAGTATTGCTATTTTTTTCTTACCGACGGCACTACCAAAGCACGTGTAATTTATTTATTATAAAATAGGAAGTGTATATATCAAACTCTTACATTTTAAATGACAGAATTAAAAAAAAATTAATTGGTAGGTATCTTTATTACTTCCATAGAGTTTTGATTCCTGTACAGTTAACTTGATTTTGTGTCTTCTACAGTATTTTTATTGAAGATGGTGATAACAGTAAATTAATATGTATTTATTTTACAATGATGTATCGAAAATTTAAGATTAGGCTGTAATGTCGACTAGTAAGATTTTTTGTAACATTTGTAATACTGAAATATAATAATTTAAACATGAAAATATTTTTAATTTTCTGAAAATACATTTTTGTAACTGTGAATTTTCATTCTACATGAATCATGATGCATTATCACAGAAATCACGTATGGTGCTGGTCAAAGTGTTATGCTTATGGTCACACAGTTTCATTATGCAGGATATTTTGTTGCTTTTTAATGAGTGTTATACAGTCAACTCCTGATTATCTGCACTAATGGAGGTGGCCGATGCTTAGGATAATTCAAAATCGCGGATAATCCACTTTTACCCTTTCTTAGGTCTCAGTTGAAAGAAAAAAGTCAAATTCATTCCTACAATAAGACTGCAATTTAATACAGTAGACTCAGTTATTCGCATTAATGGTTAGGGGATATGCGCTCATAATCTAATAACAAAAATAATTTAAAAAATAATGGATACCGTATTTATCCAAAACAAAAATCTCGTTAATCCATTCATGTGCGGAACAAATTGTTTCGCCTACTGGAAAAGACTTAAACCTTCTTCAAGCCTTAAAAAACTGTTGTGGAAATAATACGTCGGTGAACATTATGGTGGTAAACACATCGTGTTTATATAAATAACCAAATATTTTTTACAAAAAAATTTTCCAAATTTTTTTCAACTAATTGAAGTGAAATATTTTGCGCGGATAATCCGGAAATCTGATAATCCGCACACGGATAATCGGGATTCTACTGTGTGTATGTGTGTCTAAATATATGTATAAAATGAAGTGCCCCACTCATCAACGCACAGTCCAAACTGCTGTACCTAGATACGTGAAATTTTCAACGGCATAGGCACCAACTAAGAAAGGATTTTTCGAAAATCGAAAACTAAAGGGATGAAAAGGGGCAAAACGTGTTTTCGCCAAATTTTTGATAACTCTTTAACCTGATGTATTGTTTATATTTTTACTTCTAAACATTGCCTAAGCAAATACATATTTCGTAATTTTTCAATTTTTCGAAATTCGGAAATTAAGGGGGTGATAAGCAGTTAAATGTGTTTTTGATAAATCCTCTATTTCTCTTGAGCCTCTTAAGATACTGAGGTAATCTTTGCATCAGAATGGTGCTCATGTAAATGTCTAAATAGTACTTTAGGATTTTCAAAATTCGTCCTTAAAATCTGGTAAAAAATATAAAGCTTGTTTCCTCAGTCATATCTCCCAAACCATTTGAGATGTCGAGGTGGGTTCTGCTTTAAAATGAAGCTAACGTAAATATCTAAAAACAAAACTCAAGATTTTTCGAAATTCGACAATTACAGGTGTGAAAAGTTGTAAACTGTTAAAGAACTTCCGAAAAATGAATATTGACCACGAAGAAATAACTAAAAAGTTGCAATTGATGTGTTTTTTGCTCTACGAAAGACAGTTATTGATTATCATAGAAAAATAAAGATGAATTAAAAAGAAAGAGGTTCTGCAGTTAAAGTACGCTCACGCTCAGCAAAGTGGACTGGATAAAGCAGAGATAAGTAAACAGGACAGAAGGAACACAAACCTTGGGTATGAAGCCTGGCGGGGAAAGGAAAGAGGGAGGTTCTGCCATCTTGTTAGTGAAGAAAATGTTATTTACTCCCATATGGAAGCATTGGAAGTCCGTGCGGGGTTTATGATATTTTTTATTTTTACTCAGTTTCAATGTCTTAATGCGTGCATTAAACTTTTAGCCGAAATTGTTAGTACTGTGGGTCTTTTATTCATTATCTAGATACAAAGTATGCCTAGATCTTTCTGTTAAAAAGAATTTATTTATGGCAACAAGTTACTGCTGGGAACAAATCTTATTTCTTTCCTTCAAGTTTTGTCATTGAACACGAAATGTAATGGCATCGTGTGTAGCATATGACTACATGAACAGGACTTCTCAGAAGACTAATCAATAGTTGTTACCTGAAAAGGAAAATAAATTAATCTTTCACAGGTAAAGTGATGGAATAGGTTACAAGTTATTTTGCAATGACTGTTTGCGCTCACTTTTAACATTGAATCATGATGAAAGGTTATTTTATTTTTATTACTAAACCATCTATACTTTTTTGTTAGGTTTTTTTTTTAAGGTAATGTTACATTAGGTTATGTTGGGTTATTTAAAGTTAGTTTAGGCTGAGTTAAGTTACATTACATTAGGTAACCTAATCAAACTATTTTAAAGTAACCTAACTGAATGTAAAAACTTACGTAGGACTGTTAGAGACTTGACAAATAGTACTACATAAAAAAATGTTACGGTAGTTTAGATTAGGTTAAGTAACGTACCTTTTCCTAACATAATCTAACCTAACATTTTTTTAATGTAGTACTACTCGTAATGAATGGTGTTCTGATCTTTTTTGCTAACAGTTTAAAAAAAATCAGTCCTAATACCAAATGTACTGCCTGATGAAGCGTACTGTCGAATTTATATCTTAAGTTTATTTTTGAACCAAAATTGTTGACTAACATTACATTAGACAGGTGTTCGTTTAAATGCCCTCAAAGCTGTTACAAATTACTGAAGTTACTTCTACAAAAACAAAGTACAAAATGTTACATTTTATTTTTCATTAATTTCTTAACAACGAAGGCTCCACTACAATCGATTTAACACAGAACACACGCACAGCACAGAGCTGCAATCTACAATTAAAACAGCACACGCGCAGAAACAGTGGATGTTGTTAAAAAGAAACAAGCTACACTGGTAAATAATACATGTTTTTATTGTTACCACCTTTCATAAATAACTTTTTTGTTTATTTTATAATACAAAATCGAGTGAACTTTTTTTTTTCTTCTCCTTCTTTCCTCTTCTCTTCTATCTCCCAGTAAGGTTAATTTTGTTTGTTTACACCACGGTCGTAGAAGAACAGGACTGCACACTCGCCTATCTGCCAACATATTTTGCTTGACCCCCTAGTAGTTTGACTGTAGTTCGTCAAGTTACCGAGAATATAGTATTTTTTTGGCGCTGTAATCCGGGCAGTTGGAATCAAACTCCACCCACTTTTTTCCATTGTTAACATTATAAAGTAAATAAAGATTTCTGGAGCCATGATTTAAAATTGTGAGCTAAGGAAGTATTTCATAAATTGATAAATAATACGCTTTGATAAATTGTTTGTCTTAGTGGGGGGGAAGTGGGCGGAGTTTGAGTTTGTAATGTTTAGCTTGAGTTTGATATCATAATTTTTTTATTTATTAACAGAGTAACATTTTACGTGTGGAGTAGAGAGTATGTAATTTTGTATATCACCAAATTGTAGGATTTTTAGGTAGTAACAAAATACAGTACCAATTTATATATAGATTGTTTTAAACCATAACATAAACTGGTTATTTAATATCTGTCCAATTAAATCCACTTTATTAAGAATGTTAATATCTAATAAACTCCTTGAAAATACATGGATATTTATCTACTGATACAGCCCAACTTATCAGTCTCAGCTTCTTGAGAAGATATTCTCCTTTAATACTGCCAGTACAGAGAACCCGTTTTTCTCAGTTTGACTTTCCACTGTACCCAGTTTGTGCAGTTGAGTAGTCAATAACACAGTAATGAGACAGCTGTAACTTGACTGTGTGGCAATAACTACTGTAAATGTCGAACATTGTAGAAGTAGTACTGTAGTATACAGAAGCTACAGTGGACTGAATGAGGACAGGGTAGCTGCCATTCATGAGACTTGGTTGACTCTATGACCAAGTTTCAGTGTATATGCAATCTTACCTCCAGCTACGTCTCAGGACAGACAGTCATTAGTTCAGTTAACACGTTCCATTGTTCCTTCCACTTTCCTTCTCAGCAGAGATGTTATCTTCTCTTTTTAATGTCCAACAAACTGTGGTCCTTCCATTTTGTTGGAAACCAGCAGACGGGAAGAATACAGACATTTGAAGGGGAATAATACAAACCCCCCTTCTCCACCTCTACTGTCTGTAGAGACAGGAAGCCATGTGTACCATTGTAGCAGCGGGCCGTGGCGTTGGCTTCTTCCCACGCAGCGAGGCAGTCTCCAGGTAAGAGTAGGTAGGCTCACTGACTCGTAGACGGCTCGCGAAGGCCAACTCTTAAATTAAAACATTTGAATGGCTCATTCTGAAACAGAGGCTTTGTCAGAAATAGAGAGAGGCTATTTCATGGAAATCTTGTGAAACTGTTTAATTAATTCAATGCACTGCAGCAGAGAAGTCTGTCCTTGTAACGTTGAAATTTCTTGGTTGTTAATAGCTTATCTTTTGCTATCTAACGTAGGTAGAAGGCTTATAATTGAGTTTCTCAAATATACAGGTAACTATGAGCATTTTGATTAATTTGTTCAACTCCGAATTTAAAATGGTACAGACAAGAACAGTAGCTACAATTTATAAGTGGTTTTAATTGGAAGTTATTGCAAACATTTTTGAAACATATTCATTAAAATTAAACCTACCTTTGAAACACATGTGTTAAGTAAATTTGTATTACAAATCAAATCTTCATTCAGCCACGTCAGTAAAATCTAATGGAACCATTAAACGTTTGTTAACTCGAATTTTGATTTCTGACTGCTGTGATAGTAATTTAATGTATTAAAAAATATGTGCTTTATTATTTCAGTTATCAATAAAATGCTGGTACCATCTTTAATAAATATTTGTATGAATGCCAGAAATGGAAAAAAACTGAATCTTGTGTTGACCGTGGAAATGCGTATTAAGTGTGTTGCTTTTAATTACAGCCGTCATTGTCTTAGCTGCTGAGTTCACCTGTGCTCTACAAACCAGTCGTGCTCTTGTTGGTTAGAAAGATAACAAAACCTAAGGTTGACTCATATTGTTCTCCTTTAGCACGTGACTGGTAATGAGTTTATAGGAGGAGCAAATTACAAAAAAAAAATGTAGCTTTGATTATTTGTATGTACATTCTAATCCATGCGCTCACTCTTCTTGCCAATTGTTTTTCACACACTGCTAAGTAAAATGTTACAGAAATTCAGAATATATATTTGGAGTAAAGGCATCTTGTGTTACTTTTATATTCTTTTATACCAAGTGTGGTGGCACAACACATTGGACTCATTTCCGGAAGGACCGTCTTTTGGTTCGCTGCTTTGGGCATCCTGATTTGGGTTTTCCCTTGTTTTAGAAAAATTTCTCCAGACCAATGATGGTTGTTTAAAGTTGTGTGGAACCGTATTAATACAGCTCTATAGTTTCGCTACCACCATCTTTCTGTATGCACTGTTATAGTCTGGCAGTGTGATGCCATATTCCATTAAATGTGCACTTTCAGTTTTTCGTATAGTTCCAGTATTTATTGATGATTATGCGTAGCAAACTAGTTTGTTTTCCATGTAATCAAAAATATGTCGCATATTATTTAATACGCCACAGCTAATGGGGTTGCGCTATGCATCAGCCAAGTTTCCTGCAGTTTAGCTGATGAGGGTGTAACTAGAGAGGAGCTAGAAAATGAATAGCCCCGCTTAAATACATGTGACCCTACTGTTGAAGAGTTGTTGAGGTCTTGCAGGGAGAAAGATACTTCAGCTCTCTCTACAATGTAATGTTTGGTAACGCCAGTGGCTGCAGCGTCTCAGGCCAGCCGGCTGCAGGGACAAAGAGGTTGATTGGAGAGGTGAGGTGAGGTTGCAGGCGAGGTCACCTCTCCAGTCACGATATTGGAGCGGTCGTGACGGCGACAACACCACCTCCTCCCCTTACACCCCTCACCTTGCTCGTCACCACTGCATCTTGTTCCCTGGGTGGACTTCCCCCTCACCCTGCCCTTCTCGCTCACACACGCTAAGATAGCTGGAGGAAGAGTATTTATGATACTATGCCACACTCTAAGCCGTTTTTCCAGATGTCTTTGATTACAAGCTACATAATCAGGGGCGTCATTTAGGGGGGGGGGGGGGCAAATTATCCCCATGGATTTAGAATTTTAAGTGCATAAAAATTACTTTTTGTAGTTTGTTATTTAAATAATGCCAACTTAAGCACATAAAACTGACGTTTTATTATTTAAGTTTCTAAATTATACATGCTTAATTAATAAAAAAGATGCCACAAGGTTACTGTCGCCGAAAAAAAAAATCTCGTTCCCCCCCCCCCCCCCAACCACCAAAAAAGAAAAAGAAATGACGTCCCTGTATAAAATAGTCTACCAGACCTTAGATAGCCTTATTATACGTGCTAGAACACTTCGTATTTTCTGAAATCGCATTTATCAGCTTTTCAGCTTTCAGAGAATTACACTCTGCCCTCGTTTGTGGAATACATGTAGGCGACGATGTAGCGCGGCGATTCACTTCGCAACAATAACACGCGTGTTGTATAATGGTTCCATAGACAACTCTTGAGTTGTGTATACAGAATGTTCAGAAACAAACGCATAATTAGCACACTACGTGAATTGGAAACGAAAATATAGTACAATGACATTTCATTTGCACAATATGTAGGGTTGCCAGACACTCTATGAATAAAATGAGGACATTCGTCTCATAAAAGGAGGCAATGAATTGTTTTATCCGTAAATTAATTACCGTATGTTATTTTCATGTAGTAACCAATTTAAATCCTAAAGAAATATTTTTCATACAAATAACCGACAATAACTTAACTATATCAAAGAAATCAACATAACGTGTGAATAACGAAGTGCACGCAACACATCAGGGACGTAGCCAGAGAAGGGGAGGGGGTACAGACCCTCTTATCTTATGGAAACTGCTGAAATAGCACCATTAGGTACCTTGAAAATCCACATTTTTACGAGGTAGGACCCTCGGACTGCTTTAATTGCCCCATTTTGCAACTTTAAAACCCTCATTTTCCCGGTCCCCGCTTTATTGGGGTTATCGGTGTAACTTTATAACAATCCGCAGTAGGGATCGCCCCCCCCCCCCCCCCAAATTAAAAAAAAATCCTGCTATGGCCCTGAACATGTGTATTGTGAAGCGACGAGTCGCCTTATGTTAGCAAAAAAAAAAAAAACATTTTTTTCTACATTTTGGCTTATTTTGACCACAGCGTATGTGATATTTCAAGGAAAAAACTAGAAATCCGTTTAGTGTATTGCAACAGAAAAATTCAGATACAAACGATGATATACAAGTCTTTAAACTGTAAGAATGAATTTTTTATATATGTACTAGCTGTCCCTTTGCGGCTTCGCCCGCGTGTACTATAGAAAAGAGTAACTAACTTTTAGTTACGTGTTAATTGATGGTGATACTATATTCTATATTATACTATATTCACTGTTTATCTTTAAAACATCAAATACAAACAGATTTGTCCAGTCCACTGCGCTAAGCGTATTTTAATTGCAGAACTTCTTTTTTAAATTTATATTTATTTCTCTATAAAACAACTGCCCGGCTGCGGCTTTTACCGCGTGAAATAATTTAATGTAAATATATGTGATGAAGGCATTTAACAGCTAGCGTACTCAATAACAGTGTAAAGAGCGCGCGCAATACGCTTGTATGATGTCATAGTAATTCCCATCGCAAAGTCTTGCACGAGATACGAACCCGTAACCCCACCTCTCCCATACCCCAAACTTTATACAATACCTGACTGAATGCTTAAGAGGCCGTGTCACTTGGCCGATGACCTTGAAGCTGTGAATGCGTGCGTGCGTGAGGGGCGAATGTTCAGTAAAGGAAGAGAGAAAAATGGGTGGGTTGTGGAAGGGGGAGCGAAAGGGATGCAAGACAAACAGGCAGTTGAGAGGCCGCGTCACCCGACCGATGGCCTTGTAGCGGTAAGGCAGACAGCAGAAAGTGTGGTGCGACCCAGGGGCGAGACAGCGTGATGTGAGACGCGAGCCACGCCCTAGGTTTTTTCACGTCACTCGCCTGCAGCCTGAGTTTAGTCAAGTTTAGTGGGCTGAAGGTCTCGTCGACAACTATAGTCACTAAAGACGGGAATTAACTATTATCGGGAAGGAAATTTACCTAGCTAAACACCAATTTCTTACCCGGACTTGTTAGCGGGGAGGCACACATTATTAGGACAATATTCACTGTTACCCTTCATTGTAGTGGGGGGTCCGGGGGCCCTCCCCCGTAAAAATTTAAATTTTGAATGTGCAAATCGGTGCATTTTAAGCAGTTTTAGAATCTAACTATTAACTATACAGCTCACACAAATTTGA
>PNEQ01040082.1:16781-27256 GCA_003012365.1 Medauroidea extradentata | reverse complement strand
ATTGTATACCAAATCCTTCATCCAGCCCCATAGGCAGTAGTCCAGTGGATTTAGGTCAGGTGACCGTGCTGGCCATCCAATCAACGCTAAATCATTAGCCGCCGATCTGCCGATCCAACGATGCGGAAAAACAAGATTCAAATAATCTCGAACAATGCGTCCGAAGTGGGCTGGTGCTCCGTCGTGCTGGAAAATCATATCTTCCCTGATTTGTAACGGTACATTTTCCAGGAACTCAGGTAATACCTCTCGTAAAAAAATGAGATACATTTCTGAATTCAAGCGAGGAGGTAAAAGGTAGGGGCCAATTAATTGATCGCCCACTACACCCAACCAGACGTTGACGGAAAATTGAACCTGATGTCCCGTTTCATAAACACTGTGAGGGTTTTCATCAGCCCATTCAATATTATTTTTCGAATTGAAAATGCCATCTCTAGTAAAGGTAGCTTCATCCGAGAAGAGAATGTACGATGAAAAGTCTTCCTGCTGCACCAGCCTCTGCAGGTACCAATTGCAAAACTGTACTCTTGGTTAGTAGTCATTGGGGTTTAAAGGTTGAACCTTCTGCTTGTGGTACGGGTACAATCCGTGCGCGTGCCACACCTTCCACACTGTATCCTTTGACACACCAAGCTGTCCCGCGACACGCCGGGTACTCGTACCAGGGTTTTGTTGTACCAATTCCAGGGCTGCATCCGTCACGTGATTTTGAAGTAGAGGCGGCCTGCCCAGGTCAGCGTTAGCACCTCGTTTCTAAAAATAAATCACTCAAAAGATATACAAAAAAAAAAAGAAACAAAGAAACAACGAACAAACAAAATGGGATAAAGAAGCCACCTTAAATGTTCGCGATGCAACGCAAATAGGGGTCGTTCATAAACTACGTAGACCACAGTTTGACCATTTCAGACACCCCGTCCCCTCTGTCGTCATCCCCTCTCCCCCGTCACGCTACTTGAAGTGGTACTGTCGACCGACATTGGATCCCCCATCTCTCTTTGTGTCTACGTAGTTTATGAACGACCCTCCTGGTATCACACGATAATTATTACCGACAGGATAACGGAAACCTAAGCGCACATTACTACGTTAGTATCTCGGGTGTTAAACAAATCAAACAAAATGAAAACAAAAGAAAACAACCGAGTAATATGGGACAAACAAGTCGCCTTCAACTACGGACGGTATTATTAACGGTATAGCAAATGGAACTCAACAATTGTGTATGCAAAATAACCCACTTACCGCCATTTATCCTGTCGTCCGCATACGCCGGTCAACAGCCATAATCGTTAGAGCATTGGGTAAAACCCTGTTTGGATATCTTTCGGCATACAATCTTCTTGCTGGGTCACCATTATTGTTCGTGGCACCATAGCACAGATGCATGTCGGTGTATTCATCTAAAGTGTACACATGTGGAGGTTCAGCCATCGTGCTAACTTAAATCGTGCCGTACTCCGTCGTCAGCCTGCCTGTTGTTCTCTGAGACTGAACACTGCACTCCCTTCTGTGTTTAGCACGAGTCGTAGGATTGGGACCGTCTACAAAGGCTTGGGTCGGTTGCCTACATTCCAGGTGACAGGGCCTGAATCAACCCTAAATTTAGGGGTTAAGGAGGCCGCTCCGACCCCAAGTTCCCTACCTCAAATTACTTATATACCCGTCCCGTACAAGCCCTATCATTCTCCGTAGGTACATAAAAGACACCTTGTATATATATAAACAGCACTAAATAATGTTTTAAAAGTCGTGGCTTTGTTGAATGCCGTTTCCGATAGCCTGCGAGAATATGTATTTTCAAATTCGAATTTTAAGGGCAGATACCGCCACTGCGAGTTGAACAAAGTTGCAACACATGTCAGTTTTCCGCAAGTGTAATCCTCCCTGAGAGTTTACAACCAGCCTTTATATGTACAGTATTGTAACCAATATATGCTCATAAAGGACTGTTATTACACTTTGTGTTTTTAAGCCTCACTTTACAACTGAGGGTATTCAATTGTTAGTGTTGTAGGCTGTGAAGACAGTATTGCAGGGGCTTGTACAGAAGTTAGCATTGTTTTCAATATCCCACGTGACCAGGATTTGTCGATAACCAGGATAATAATGAACACCTGTAATGCTATTCCGAGTTTTAAGAGTGAGTGATAGTCACCATCTTGAATTTGGTATTTTGTGTCGTAACTTTTCTTCTGGCTAAATTCATGGAACTTTATCTTAACTGCAGAACAGAATGCATATTGATAGAATTGTGGACACCATAAATCTTTATTTCCCGATACTGTTGTCACAGATCGAATTGCAGTTAACAAAGTAATAAGAATTTTCTAACTACAATTCGATGTGTAACAACAGTAAGAAAAAAATATTTACGGTGTCTAAAATTCTATCAGTATGTATTCTATTCCAATTTACCAAGAAGAAAAGGTAAGACACAAAATACAAATACTCAATATGGTGACCATCGCCCATTCTGAAGACGGCGGGAACATAAGAAAACTATACATATTTTATACGTGTTAAAACGTTTGCTAAATGCGACATCTGCAGCACTTTGTTTACATGTTCTTTGTTCGTGTTATATAACACTCGTTAGCTGCTCGTGTCTGCGATATTTTGAACACAGAGCATTCAGTTTCACTTCGTTGTGCTTTTGGCTGTGTTTACTGTGTACATTTTTTTTTCTCACCAAATGGCAACTTTCGTCTGCTAACCACCCAGCTGGAGAGTAGAGCGAGGATTTGATCGAGAAGATGTCATGTAAACATTTGGTCATTTAAGGGTTATTGATCCCTACCACCTTGGATTTATCGGTTTCTTCTCGATAACTTCTGTTCCAGTCGATGTATCAAAATTTTTGTCACGACAGGGCATATATACAAACTTAATCGTTTTCCTGTAATTGCTGGAACCATAATATATTCATTATTTTGCAACGGGAAACAGCTGAAAAGGAAAAAGTGCTTTATTTACGGAAGCGACTACAGAGGCCACAAAATTAACAGAAACAGTGCCATATGGATTCCAAAAAGAGAATGAAACAATAAACTATGCCTTGTCAGCTTGAAAAAAGCGAAACAATATGTATATTCCCTGATTTATAAGAAAAACCGATCTGACATGGATCAATACCCTTTAAACTTCACCCGGGTTACGTTTTATACACCTTAAACTGAAATTTTGGTTTACTTGCCCTCGTGAGTTTTCGAAAACGTCTGTTGGCAAGCAAGCTACGTCTTTGTGGCGTATAATGCGGGTACGGCTGCTTGAGAATGCAGACTCGACACGAATGTAATATAGTCTGACCATCCATCACTCTCTATGGCAGATGACTCGCTCACCCAGTTTTCGCACAGTTTATTTAACTAATGAGTACGAAGTTCAACTTGGCTCGGATTTTAGCGTAGTCTAAATTACCCGTCTTTGAATTGTTTGCGTGACATCAGGAATTTGTAAGTTTTGCTGATGAATGATGTTTACTGTAAACGCAACACACTCAGTGTTGCAAAAATATGCATTACCATAAATTTTTTTTTCGGGATGAAGGCAGTAAGTGTTCGACTTAAAAATATTTAATTGGTAGTGTGTACACATTATTTGGATTGTGCGACTTTTGTAAATTTTTATTTACAAGCTTGTAAAATGAGTTTTTCCAAAATTTTGCTTACTTTACAGCTTAATAGTTCTGATTGGCAACTATTAAAAATGTGCAATTTACACACATTTAAGAACTTCATGGTATATGACGGCTGTTAAAGTTTAGACTAAGTGAATGTAAAAAAGTGTAGGACCGAGTCACGTGAAGAGAAGTCAACAAGGTACAGTAAACGTGTGTCCATAAAGGAATTGTTTATGTAGCCACTACGCTAAATGACGTGTAAGCAGCTTTTACACGACACGGGATAGATGTGTATAAGAAATGTTCATTCTACTATGGTTAGGAAATGTCAGTGACAAAATATTTGGCATGCCGCTTGAGCGCTGGCATCGGTACGCGGCGTGAACTGACCAATCACAGAGCTGTCGTAAATTTTAAATTATACGAAGCTGATACTTTTAAAATAACAATTGGTTTGTTTTTCATTATAAAATTACCTAAAACGTATCTAAGTTTAATTTTACTACGATCTCGTATTATATTAGATCCCTTACTGATAGCAGCGAAACTAGTGGCAGAATTTTTCCCTGTGCCAAACTCTGCCATAATATGACATTTTCTTTCTAACCTGTAGTAGAATTAACCTTAGCAGAACTAAGGCGAGATGGCGACCTCTCATGCGAGAACTACATGGAAGGAGAATCTATAATAAAACTACGTGTCCTGTTTTTGGATACGAGGTCCTGCTACTCGTACGGAAGGAAGGAATCTGTTTGGTTGTTTGCTTTCACGTGACCAACTGTATGCTCGTCGTAGAGATTGGAATAAATCGTAATGGAGCTGTGAGAAGAGGAATTTGGCCAGTCGTATCAGTCACTAGCAGTCCCACGTGGCTTTGCTCGCGAGTATTATTCATAACTGATAATATTTACATTAGTTGAAAAAACCTCTTTTTACACAAGATTGGTACTTCAGTCATCAAGTGTTAGAATGACAAACCTGCAAGTTGAGCTAACTCTGCAGCAGAATAAGTAGCTATAGCTGTCCACGCGACAAGCTTATCCCTGCCACTAACAGCGACTTCACCTGGGCTTTATTTATAGCACTGCAAAGTTGACGTTGTGGGTAGTTATATACTCTAAAATGTAAGAGGTTAATCGAATGAATGTCTGATTTAGCCTGTATATAAACATTGGTGACGGTGTCCTCTATTACAAATTTTCAAAATATTCACTTAAGTTTAATAGTATTAGAAAGTTTTGGTGGGGAAAAGGTTTCGCGGAAACGTATTTGGTGCCCCAACCTTGGGATTACTGAGATAAAATATTATGTGAGCTGATGTTGTCGAGGGACCTAAGTGGGAAGTGAGCTGCATAATCCATTTTACCCCTTTTAAACGACTACATGCAAATTGCACTAATTGGATCTGATTCGCAGTTTTTTTTGTGTCAGAATTGAAAGTTCGCACGCGGCTTTTAACGGAATTCGAGCCCAGAACCTCCCGGAATGTAGACCTGAGCTACAAACAACCGCGTCACGTAACGTCGAAATAATTCAATAAAAACAAATTTAACTTTAATAAAATGTTCATGTCCTGAGCTCATAGAGATTGTACAATACCATGTCTCGATAATATGTTTCTGTAGCGTGAACTCCTGCATAATTTATTTCTCGCTGGTCGTACTTGCTTTTCGGATCGTCTGCCTTGAAAGTTCACAAACTTAGTTTTATTCTTAACGGTCAAGTTATCTCGTAAAGTAAAAAAAAAAAACTTACGTATAATTTTTATATACTTAAGTATCACTCTGACGCGAAGAACACCTCAATATCTGTACTGGTTAGATATTATGGGTTGATGGAAAAAATTTTGGGCTTTTTCACCCTTTTGGGGTTTGAATTTCGAAATACTTTAAATTCACATCTTAGACATTTTTAGACATTTGTATAAGTATCCAATTGAAGTGTAAATGACGCGGAAGCCCGTTCAGTCAAATCAAAATCGATCATATATTAAAAAAAAAAAAAAAAAAAAAAAAAAGTCATATGACCCTGCACAGTACTGAGAGTTCGAAGTTCGAAAAATCTAAAAACCATTTTGCGATTATTTTTGTAATCATCTTCCTGAAACAATAATTGACTGTATATCTCGACGGGTTCGAATATATCGAGGATTTATCTGAAACACATTATAGGTCTTTTCACCACCTAAGAGACAGAATTTCGAATAACACTTAATCACATTTTAGACTACTTTACTGGCGTCTCTTGAACGTGAAAAACACGACGATATCCCACTGGGTTCAAGATTTATCGACGATTAATTGAAAACACTTTTCACCGCTTTTCAACACTTTTCATCACTTTACAAAACTTTTCACCCCCTTGGGTGGCAAATTTCGAAAATTCCTGAAATTACTTTTTAGGTATTTGAGTAAGCATCAATCTTTAACAAAAATCACGTCGTTATATAAGTATCAATGGAATCTATATATATCGATTGTGAATCGAAAACACATTTTAACCTTTTTATAACCTCTCTTTAGGGTCGAATTCGGAAAATTTGTTTTATTGGTACTTGGAATATTTACATAAGCTTCAATTTGAAGCAAAGAGTACTTCGATATCCCGATTGGTCCGATATATATATATAGACACACACACACATTTGTATACGTAACCAATTTAAGTAAAAATCACCACGATAGCCAATTATGTATCAAAGCTATAGACGATTAAAAAAAAAAAAACACATTTTGCACCTTTTTACTGCTTACGGGTCGAATTTCAAAAAAACCATAAAACTGCTTTTTGGGTATTTACGTAAGCAACATTTTGAAGTGAATGCCAACTCTTCATCCTGAAGGATTGCATAGTTAATCAGAAACACATTCAAGGACTTTTCACTCCCTTGAATGTTGAATTTCGAAAAATCCTAAAATTGGCTAATATGCGTTTTTATGAGTGTCCTATTAAAGTAAAATTCACAATGAAAGGCCGTCAGGTTCGAGCTCTATCGACGTTTCTTCGGAAACGAATTTCACCCCTTTTCAATCTCTTAATTATCGAATTTCGAAAAAATCCTTTCTTAGTGGATGTGTACGGGGTAAGGGGAAGCTTCCCTCTAAATGTCATGGTTCTAGGTCCAGCGGTTTGGGCTGTGCGTTGATGAGTGAGTGAGTGAGTCAGGACACTTCATTTTATATATTAATACGTATTAAATTTATAGTAAATCCTGGGGAAAATGAATAACACTGGTACTAATAAAATACTGTAGAAGTAATGGTATCGTGTTATTGTGTAGTTTCAAACTAAATGAGAGTTTTGCTGAAGTAAGCGCTGTTTAATATAAACATAGGCCAGTAGAGTTCAATACAAGTCATGCAAGTTCAATATTTGCTGCGAGACGCCAGTGTGAAATGTTTTCTAACATCCCTGTACATGTCTGGCAAGAAATACTAAAGAAATTAAATAAAACACAAATAAACAGAGTATGCTTTAGTAAACATGATATGTATATATATATATCCACAAAGTAAAATAAGACTAGAGATAAACAGTAGTTTTCCAAACAAGAACAGCAAAACGACGTTTCGGGAAGTGGTATCTGTTCCCGTCATCAGGCAGACACACACAGTGTTCGAGAACACAAGTGCGAGTATTATCTGTAGTTTTGTTTGATAGACTAACTACATCGCAGTGAAATATTTCTAAAATTCGGGAGGATCCGGGTTCAATCCCCGGCTCCGGCCATCCTCATTTCGGTTTTTCAAGGTTTTTCCGAAATCGCTCCATGCGAATGCTGTGATGGTTCTTTAACAAAGGCCATGGCCGACTCCTCTCACAACTCCCTTCATTGTGTCAAAGTTGTGTGTAGCTAGGGGTGCAGTCGGGGGGGGGGGGTGGTTGGGTTGGGTGTCCATACACCCCCAGAAATAAAAAAAAACTTACGCATTGTTAAAAATATTAAAATGGCGTGCAAAGATTGGCGTAATTAAAAGCCAATATTTGGATTCCAGACCTGTTGAAATAACACCAATTTGCACCCTAAAATCAAAATTTTCCCGGAGGAGGACCCCGGTACCTCCCGCCCTAGTACAGGGTGCAAGTGGACACTCCTCGAAAATAAATTCTGGCTACGCCCTTGTGTCCCCTTCTCTAATGAGCTCGCAGACGACGAGACGTAAAACCCTACTTAATTACTAAAAAAACTACATCCAATGATGCACTCCCATTGCACAACTCTTACAAAGCCGTTTCCGAACATGGTTCTTTTGAAAGTTTAGAATGGAGAGTTCGCTTGAGAAATCTCGTACAAAATGAAATCTTGTATCGTGCAAATGCTGTTTTGGTACGAAGTCCCACTTACGCAATGTAGCAGGGTCCAGGGACCTGATAGCCGGTGGACGAAAAGTCTTAGCGTGGGGGGAATGTCAGTTGAGGCTATCCAAGCACTCGAAGTTGACTGGCGACGCAGCCAGCACACACGTACCATTTACGTGTTACGTGCTTATTTCTTTTAAACTGAGGCGTGTAAGCAGGCCCTTGCCAATAGGAAGGGAAGTTAAATCCCCTTAAGGCCATGATCTTTCATTTATTTAAAAAAATCGCAAATAACTCGAATATTTTTTTAACCAAATGCTTTGAAAAAAAAAAATTTGAGACTTTATACAGTCATACGATACACAATTTTGCCAGAGCGTTTTTTTTTAATTTACCGTTTGATAGCAAAAAATTATCTTGCTTCATTTTGGCTTATTTTGACAACAAAGTATGTGATATTTCAGGGGCGAAAATATAAAAATCCATTTGGTGTATTGCTACAGAAAATTCAGATACAAACTATGATATGTTAGTGTTAAAACTGCCAGAATGAATATTTGATATGCGTATTTGCGCTCAAAAAATTATTTTCGAAACCACTACTAAAGAGTGAGCCATAAGAGGGAGTATTAAACAATTTTTGAGCCAGAACATTTGTTCAAATTATTCTATTATAAATTTTTTTTCTTCGACAGAGGATAAGGTATATTCTTAGTGAACTGCTCGACATAAATAATAATAATGGAATCTTTCATTAACTTGTCATGCAGATTCATTGCGAGAGAATTCTTGAAATTTAACCTATAATTCTCTTGCAGTGATTCTGCATGACAAATTAATGAAAGATTCCATTATTTATGTCAAGCAGTTTACTAAGAATATCTCCTATGATTTATCGAAGAGAAAATTCTGATAATACAATTTGAATAAATGTTATGACTAAAAAACTGAAAATACAATAAAATTGTGGTGGAAAAGTATGGGAAAATTATCGCTCAACTCCACCCCTCCTTTTTGCCACATTTACATTTTAGAATTACGTTGGTTTATTTGTAGGGAAAATGTAGACGATCATACCCAAAGTCTCGAATCAAATTATGATAATTCCCTGTAACTCCCCCCCCCCCAAATCCCTCATATTCCAACCCGTAGGAATAGTTGGTACGTTTGTCAGTGAGTTGTGAAACAGTGTGTACTGTAGACGTAGATGGTTAATGGACTATAGCGGGATGTTAGTTGTGACAGTGTATGTTTAATTACTGCAAGTACCCGCCAAGCCACGTGGTCGCCCCTGTGTTGATCATGCAGACAAGTGGACAGACAGGCCGGCGTGATTGATGATCGCGGCTATTACAGTACGTGCGTGCCTGGACACATCAGTCACGTACATCGCACCATTTGACAGCGGCACGTGCTGGCCTCGTTATACCACGTGTACCCTGTCCTGTCCTGTTATAAAACTATTCCCCCGGGTCTGCCTTGTAACAACTGTTCCGGCACATTACGTCACATTGGTACGCCTGGCCTGTACATTAAGGGGCCCGCCTGCATAGCGCCTTAGCGACCGTTAGACCTCATGGACATGGAGTTTTCCCCCACAAAAGCGGGATTGGGTCAACCCATGTTGTGGAGTATGCTGTTTCTCGCTCTCTGTTGTCCTCTCGGCTTGGTCTCGTGAATCCTTCATTTTCCCACAACCTTGGCTGCATATTTCCGCAGGACACATATTGCAAGAACAAGATTTCCTCAAAATGTTCAGTAGTTACAAGGTACGAACAGGCACGGGATCGACAGCTAAAGGATATATCTACTAAGGTTAAATGGTTTCAAGTAAAAATAACAAAAAATAACGGCATTACACAAGCCGGAAAAGGCACTAATTTGCAATGTTAAGGCCCTGTTTTCTAATTACTTAAGAAACTGATAGAACTGAAACCATTTACCCTTAGTGTGAGGTACCTTAATATCTTTTATATGTCAAACACATAATCTCACGACTAATATTTTCTGTGAAAAAACGATTCTCCTGAACCTCTACATCGCAACTTTCATGGCAGGTAGGCGGGCCCCTTAAGGGCTTGTTCCCGGTTTTTTTTTTCAGACTGGTGCCAATAACTCAAATATTTTTTAACCAAAAGTTTTGAACATATTTGAGTCAATATGCAGTCACACGATGCACAATACTGTGGACGCGTTTTTAAAATAATGTACCATCCGCCAGAAAAAAAAAAAAAAAAAAGTTCCTTTATTTTTGCTTATTTTCACGACGAAAAACGCGGTACTTTGTGTAATGAAA
The DNA here is from genome assembly GCA_003012365.1 of Medauroidea extradentata. Lineage (NCBI taxonomy): Eukaryota > Metazoa > Arthropoda > Insecta > Phasmatodea > Phasmatidae > Medauroidea > Medauroidea extradentata. Next base: position 17,036 of record PNEQ01040082.1, on the reverse strand, counting down.
TTAAAAAAAACCGTTCACTATAATTCTACAAAAAAATTCAGCTACAAATTATAACATATAAGTAGAGCCACTGATTTTTGGTGAAAAGAATTCTGCAACGACTTGTTTCAATGCCTTACGTGCACACCGGCAACTATGGTTCGTGGTTATTGGCAGAATATAATAGGGCAGAGGCGTGGCTCATTTGACTGCACCAACCAGAACAATGTTACCGCGACACCACACGTCCGTGATTTGCAGGTAGGACTCCGAGAC
>PNEQ01040082.1:0-16681 GCA_003012365.1 Medauroidea extradentata | reverse complement strand
CAAGGAGAGAAACACATGTTCACATAAGGCATTGAAACAAATTGTTGCAGAATTCTTTTCACCAAAAATCAGTGGCTCTACATATAAGTGTCAAAACTGTGCAGCGAAATTTTGATATGAGTATTATGTAGCAATATAAAAATATTTTCGAAATCACTACAAAACTCCGTAACAAGGCCTTAAAGGAAAACACATTTATAACTACAGTATGCTTATATATTTTTAAAAAATAAAGCAGCACGCTTGGATGCAACGTGTTTTGGAACCCTTCCAAATGGTAAACTTTTTTCAAACTGATTTTTGTAAAAACATCAGTTTTTCTATTTGAGGCGATGCCATATCTTTTGTTAAAAGTTTGTCAGTTTCGTTTAATACGTTAGTGGTGTAGCGAATTGTCGACAATGACCCTTATGATTGCGTGCTTATTATTGTACTAAATTGGTTATTATTACTATGTGAGAGATGATTATCATAATTTTTAAGTTAGCTTATTTTGTCATATTTTATACTTTTATATTTATAAAATAATGTGCGTAGTGACACAAGGTTATTAGTTACGTACCATGAATTGCAAATATAAATTACTAGCTGCACGTCCGCGCCCTTGCTGGCTTGGAATTGTTAGAGAAACTGTAACGCTAGGTTATGTTAATTGAAATTATGGACGTAGTGAAAACGCATTTTACAACTCATCATCCACCAAGCATCGGTATTTCTCCAGGTTTGTGAGATCGAGGATATAAGGGAAATACATTTTATCCTGCATCACCCCTTAGTGGGTTCCTACGCCGCAATGGAAAGCCACCTTTAAATGTTCATACTTCAAATAGAAAATTAACTCTTCTGCCAGCTGCTAGTAACATGTGCGTATATATCACAGAAGTTTCATGTCGCCTTGCCTTATACGGGATTCGAACCTTGTACTAGCGTTCCAGACAACTACGCAAAGGTAGGTCATCCGAATTCTTAACAAATAAAGTGTGTATTTACAGGCCCGTGTTCAAAGACAAAGGACGGCAAAAGTAACAACTTTTAATTTTAAATTGTTTCTCCGTTGTCGTCCCGACTTTCCGCTCCCAAAATTGTCGAATTTCGAAAAATCACGAAATTTGTTTTTATGTATTTACGTAAGCTTAGTTCATATTCAAAAATTATCTTATATTGACAGGTTTGAGAGATACACAAAATGAATTGGAACTGTTTTATTTTTTTTAATGTCCTAGAGGTTGAATTTCAAAAAATTCTGGGACTATTTTTTAGGGAGATGCGTAAATCTTATGAAGCAAATACTACCTCAGTATCTCAACGGGTTTAGGAGTTATTGAGGATTAATTAAAAACTTATTTTACCATTTTTCATCCATTTAATTTTCGAAAAATAGAAAAATTAGGTAATATGCATTTTCGTAAGCTGCATTCTGAAGTAAGTATCACCTCGGTATCTTAACGGGTTTAAGAGCGATCAAGAAATCATTGAAAACACATTTCGCCCCTTTTCGCTCACTTGATTTTCGAATTCGAAAAATCTCTTCTTAGAGGATGCCTACGGCGTGAGGGGAAGTTATGCTTAAGGGTTATTGATCCCTACCACCTTGGATTTATCTGTTTCTTCTCGATAACTTCTATTCCAGTCGATGTATGAAAATTTTTGTCACGACTAGGCATAGATACAAACTTAATCGATTTTCTGTAACTGCTGGAACCATAATATATTCATTATTTTGCAACGGGAAACAGCTGAAAAGGAAAAATTGCTTTATTTACGGGAGCGACTACAGAGGCCACAATATTAACAGAAACAATGCCATGTGGATTCCAAAAAGTGAATGAAACAATAAACTACGACTTGTCAGCGTGAAAAAAGTAAAACAATGTGTCTATTCCCTGATTTAAAAGAAAAACCGTAAAACCGATCCGACAGGGATCAATCCCCCTTACTGCTTCTGCCTACCTCGGAGCGCGGCGGGAGCAAGGATAGTGTTTAACATGTTAAACTAAATTCCGTGTAGCTCAGTCACCCTTTGAGATATCGCTTTCAGATAGAAACCATTTTCTGCATTGAGAAGAGGATAATACTGCTACGTAAACGAAAATGTGAAAATAATTTTATGAGTACGGGGTTTCGAGTGTTTCATTTGCATAAAAACACTTATTTGCTTATAGTTTTCAGGGTATTGATATAACTTGCTAAAAGATTCCATAGCAGTGTGGGCCGTATCTTACTGAACAAAAATGTCAGTGGTGGCATATATGTATGTTTGAAAGTGACTGAGATATTTAGGAATATAATTTAACCTGTAACGCCCTATCCTTGCTGCCGCCGGAGCTCTGAGGTAGGCAGAGTCCTTAAGGTGCTCAAGGTGTAGGGACTTGGGCTGTGCGTTGATGAGTAAATGCGTGAGGCACAACGCTAATAACTGCGGAAATACTGCGCGCTTTTACTATTGCAACACGCACCAGTCTCTCCCGTAAACCATTCTCGTTTTATTAGTTCCAGCGGGCAAATACTGACGCGGAGGACTTGCCTTACGAGATAACAGACCAAGACACCGTATTGTTTGTGACTATGCATATAGCTGTCTTTCTAATTATACTGACTACATACTTTGTAAAGCTTTTTTACATGTATTTTTGTAATATCTGCAATTATGTTTAAAATATCTGCTACAGATAGTGCTTGTTCGCCCAATTAAATTGTTGACTGCTAGTATATAATATTCTTTTCTAATATGAACTCAACTTTTCATGTCTGTCAATGTGTATAAGAATATTGTGATGTTTGTTAGTTAACACAATAAACTCGGAACAGGCCGTATTGATGAATGTTCTATGTAAATAAAATAATGTGCTGCTTGGTTATGGCCGCCTTCTGCCTGGAGCTGTTCTGCGAATATTGAAGTCTAAGCGATAAGGGCCACACTTGTGCGCAGAGTATTGTTATATCGCTGCAACTAAGGGACTTCAAGCGGTGTCGCAGTCATTTTATTAGTGGAAATAGTTTTGAAGTACATTGCAGAACCATCAGTTTGTTACGCATAACGGTGAGCAGTAGGCGTGAGTTTTGAAAGTAGTTCAACGATCTTCTGTGAAAAAAGTTTTTTCTTGTATTAAATACATCGTGAACACGTATAATAGCTTGAAAGAAAATACAAGTACATGTATTTGTTATCTGGTGTGTACGTAGGACATTAAGGGCCGTATCTATAAACGGCTTTCGAATGACAACCAACTGCTATCCCCACAGAGAAAGCATTGGTGAGCAGTTGGTTGTCATTCGAAAGTCGTTTATAGATACGGCCCTAAGACTCGAATTTTTACCTCCCTCCCCCTCCTCCATCCACACACACACATACAATTCGGAAAAATGTAAAGTTTTGTTTAAAAAATACGGCTAATGAAGTAAAATATAATGATGAAATATAATGAAACTCGTAGCAATCGAATTACGATTAATTTTTGTAACGAACTGTTTTAATTGTAATGTCTTTATTTGGAGGAGCGAATGTTCTCGTACGCGTTGCCGGACCCGCTGTGCCACGTGCCTAGATAGTGACCAACTTGCAACACTGGAGTGTCACCACGTGTCCCCCTCCCCCAGGTTCCTGTACTTCCTACACCCTGGAGCACCTCGCTGCAAGTTGTGACAGCGTTATCTGCGAGGGCCGACTCCTGCAGCTCCTTTGTCGGCCTGGGAGGGAAGCAAGTCTGTCGCGCTGTGACGTCAGCAGCAGGCCCCGCCCACACGCCCAGCCAGCACCGCTCCAGACGTATTTGGAACAATAAATCGGGTCGCCGCCGAGACAGCTACGTCACTACCTGATCGTTCAGAGTCCAGTTACGACGTCCATTCTTGGCCGTAGAACTGTGCTGCAGAGGTTTAGTCTCAGTGTACCTGTCTACGTCGAGAAAACACAGTTCAGAGGAAGATTAACGTACTTTCAAAACATAACGTGTACTAAAAGGACTCTTTCCGAGTCCTCCAATATAGCTAGAAACGGCCTCGCACAGCTATGTCACAAAATTTACTGTTCAGATTAATATGAAACTACGATAGGGAACTGCAATGAACTTTGGTTTAAATTTCCAGCAATAAAATAATACACTGCGAGCTCAATAGCTCTCGACAGTGCTTCGCGCCTAAGTCTGGAATACGCGAAATAGCTCCAGACAGACTGAACCCTTAATATCTCTCAAATATGTTACAACCCAAGTGTTAAACAGTTAAATATAGTAAACTGTTGCACATGATCAGAATTTGTGGCCAGAGCTCTAGCCTACTTACAGAGCAAACACGCTGTTCTTTACAAATATACATAATTTGTCGTTGAGCCAATACTAAGATATAGGTGCCGCAAGGTACTTCAACCTTTTATAAATGCATATTTATATAAATTGCACAGAAAATTGCGGCTTTAGTACCGTGAGATTTTTAAAAAATAAAAATAATAACCCTGTGTTATTTTACTGTGAATAATGAGTAGTCAAGTTCCAAAACTCGTCTTGTCCACTTTCACTAAAACTGCGCAAAAAAAAAAACTGATTTGCGAGCCCATTTGTGACATGGCCAAAGCAGTTTTTCAAAGTGTATCTGTTATTGAATAATGCGAGTTTCTGAAACTATCATCACGTCAAATTCAACGCACATTTAAAGCTACACAAAACTGTTCAAAACTTATTTTTCCTTGGTCATGGACTAGACGATTTTTCGAATTGGAGTACTCAATTGTGAAGTACTAAATGAATATTTTCCAGTGCCATTGTTATAGCAGTTGCGCTTCTGAAAGCTTGAACTCAACTTGCGGCACGTATGTACTGTAACTTGTTTCTTGTACCGTTAACGTCTACACAATCCTTATAAGTAGCGAGGTGCGCGCAGTGGTTAGAGCACTTGCCTCCCACCAAGAAGACTCTAGCTAGATCACCAGCGAAGTATGACCCCGCGCGTGGGTGACGTGGCGGACGTTGTCATTGGCCGGCAGGGTAGGTACGCTCTTCGCATTCAGTGGCTTCCCCATCGTATGGCTTCTCTTCATGTCGCAAGGTTCGCAGCCTCCAGCTGGCTTCCAGTCAGAAGTCTTTCAAAGCAAGGGTGCGTTGTCCTGCTCTCTGGTATCCTACCCCATGTGACGTTTTTGTCCGACGTCTTGCCTCAGTGGTCAGAGGTCCTGCTACATAGGGGTCCGGGGCACAGACGGGTTCGAGGATTGATGTCCTGCTCCTCATCCTGCGAACCACCGCAGTGTCAGGTCTCTACGGTTTCAACCAACACCCGGGCTGTAAACTACATATAACTTATATTATATTTATCTAGTTACGAGTTGTAAACAAGCACGTCATTCCTACTGTACACTCTGGTTGAAAAAAATACTTTTCACTGCAATGACGAATATTGTAAACAAATGGGTGACCGAAAATGGGTGTTTGATCTGTAAAGAGTGTAAATGGACTTAGTGCCTGTTTAGGATGCGTAAGTTGTAAAAAAAAAAGTGTTAGTGATAAAATGGCGGTTGGTAATGAACATTTTTAACTACAAACAAACGTTCGTGTTTCATTTTTCTTGGTCCTCCGAAATCAGCATGTTTCCGCAGTAAATATTGGGTTTGTAAAAAATAAATGAACTACGATGTGATCTTTGTTGCACGGCGGAATCTAAACGCCGTGCTTGTTACAAGAGAAGGCGTGGTACGTAAATAAATACTAAGTGTATTAACTAGAAATGAAATGTTTCTGGAAGCCGATATGGATGGAAAAAATAACGACTCTGGGAAGAAATTATTGCCAACTTTTTGAGAAAAATTTTTGCCGATCAAAATATGTATGGGAACCTCTCGCGCTGTAATGTTCATTTTATAACGGCACAAGAGTGTACGTCCAAAGAATGCGTAAAAATGTAAAATATTTGCTTAAATTGGCAAACCCTATTATGTACGATTGCTAATTTTTTTTAGTTATTTGACTTTAAAATGGCTGCAGTTTTCAACGGACTTAACGATTTTTTCTCTCGTGTGCCCTCGTCACACTCCTATGTTTATCATGTGGCGGAGTTAAATAAGTTGGGTGATAAGAGGTAAAAAAATCCAGTACTTCTGGAATGGTTAATTTGTCATGAAATGAAGAGTACAATTTTAAAATATTAGAGTTCTGTGTGGGACAACAGAAACCACAAATGGTTCTTATTTCTCTCAAAGAGAACGTACCACGAAGTATAACTGCCACTGAGGTTCACGATAAAGTGAGCGTTTTGGACAGTCCTTAATTTATGTTTACAGTCGGGTTTTTATCACAGCCACAGCATTGGGGAGGAAAAAGAGGTAGGGGGGATATAATTCATCGGGCCCCAGTTTGAATGTCACGTCGGCCATTTCCCAAAACTCAAGAGAAAAAATTGGATTATTTCATTTTCCAGCAGGAAAATGCGTGTATTGAAAATTTGGCTCGTAGTTAATATTAAATGTTAATAAAATGATCAATACATTCAATAATTACTAATGAAGGCAAAAAGTTATAAAATTGGGATACAACTGCAATGTGGCGATAATATATAAAAAAAAATAGCCGGTAAATAGTTTTTCTTAAAAATTTTTTATTCGGGCCTTAGCGACCCCAACAATTCTCTGCCACAGGCCCCAGACCTGGTTTTTATCTTTCCGTTGAATGTAATACTAACTTGGCCGAAATACCGTACAACGATCTCCTACGATGTTTGTTTGGCCTCCTATAACTTTGTCAGGTTACAGTATGCGTGGCGTGGTAAATGAGTTATCTTGCACTATTATTGTAATAATATCTTCCTCATTGACGAAAATGAGGGAAAAGAAGGTCCTCGTATATTGCAATGTAACGTGATGTGAGTATCGGTAGACGGCGTCCGTGTTCATGCCAACCAGAGATTCGAATCCGGATCCTCCTTTCCAGCTCGACCGCATACGTCTTCGAAAGTGGCAAGTTTGCAAGTTAATTTTCTTCTCAAACTTGGAACTAATTGCATGTTCAGTCAGGGAGCCGTACATAAACTTGTTTGCTCCGCTTTCTACGTAATTGTCCAATCAAGTTGTCTCGAGAATGTTGTATGGAAACTCTTCGACTGCGCTTAAATTCGGAATGCTCTAGAAACGTGATTACCCTGCGATCGACAGCAGATATTAGAAAATACCGTCGTCCTATGGCGTGGGAGTGAACAAGCCACAAGGTATCGGTTGCAATAAAGGTCGGTGGAATAGTTCTGTGCTTGGCCAACATTGAGCTTTTGCTATGTGTGAAGGAAGTTTCAGCTCCAGGGACAGACTGGAGCTAAACACGAACCTCTGATGAACGGAGGTTGTGTATCTCGTGTGGAAAGTATTCCAACCTCAACTGATATTGAATGTGACTCGCGCAAGAGGCGAGGGTGTTGATATGTTGGCATATTTTGTTTTCAAAACCGATATTCTTGTTATAAGTGATTCATTTTAAAGTATACATTGCTTAACACTTATAATAATTAAAAAAAAAATGTATTTACTGGGGTAATAGAAGTAAAGTTTTGAGAGCTGTCAAATGTAACCCTAGTTATTAGTTACACAGCCGTTTACAAGGGTGCCCATAAGGGGTGGAAGGGTGGGGCCTGAGGCCCGACTAACAGATGTTCCGCAATGTGTTCAGTTTGGTTTTTAATCAAACGTATAGCAAACTACTTGCAGTTTGATAAGTTTCGTAATGAACGCGGTTTCATGCGTCGGATTATGCCAGTGGCTACAAATTTATACGCAGACTATACCCGTTCCTGTTGACATAAACATATATTATATACTTCCCCCCCCCCTACTCCGCATACATTCTATAAGATGGGCGCCCTTGGTTTTCGTATTAAAAATAGTAAAGATAGAGACATAATGGCTTAGAGAAAGTTGTAAGCAGTACTTAGTTTACTCTGAAAAGTTTATAAATGACTTAACAAGTCGAAACTGTACAATTTATCTTGGAAAAATAAAGCTATAACGGCAAAGGAATTTTAATCTAAACTGATTAACATATTTTTGATATCTTCTCTCGTTTAAGCTTAAAACAACAATTATCGCAACAAAAAAAACAGTAGAGATTGGAGAGCGTGTTTGGTATATATTATTGAAACTAAAAACGTTAAACAGAAATGCGAGTGGCTCGTTACGTCGGCAATATACAACACAGAACGATGAACTTGACTCGCTGGAATTTTGATACGAGATTGTTTGGGGATACTTGCACTCCGCAATATTCACGTGAACGGTGGTTATATAGTCTGTTGCAGAATGGCAAGTCAGTATTTCGGGAGAACATTCCTCACATCTATTGAGTAACACAATGCTATACGGCCACAAGTCTGGTAACGCATCTGTACATGGCTTACATTGTATAGCATGTGATCTGGACCATGTTCCTGTGGAGTGCTGCATCGCACAATGAGCACCGTTCAATCAAATACGTCTCGTCTGGTAATGTAGTAGTCAATAAACCTGCCGTGGCATTAGACAGTATGGCATGATGCAGCCTGTGCTCGATGCACTGTCATATAGTGCAGAAACAGCGAATGTTCGGACTGATGAGTAGAGACGGGAAAGATTCGCGGGTTCATTGACCTCTAGGCTAGCCTCCGAGAATATATGTGATATCTAAAAGACAGTAGCTGTTCATTAGCTGCTGGCTGACACTGTGAAATAGGCCCGCGTATAGTTACAATAGTTACGTTTTTATTATTGGCTCACAGACTTCCACAGGTTGTGTCAAATAAATCAGAGCCAATTGAGAATGTGACACGAGCTTACAGTTGATGGAATTCTAGCTTGTGCGTCAAATAGAACACGAATTTTTCAGGTCCCTGCTCATGAGCATATAACATCTTTTGTTCCTCTAGAAATTAGGATTATTCTTCCCATAATATTGCCAATTCCGCAACACGTATTTTTGGAGTTGTCGGTGTGTTCACTCAGTGTATTTCCCCTTGCATCCCCGACTCACAGCAAGAACGAACATTGTTATGGTGGAGTTAAATTTGCAGAAATTATTGCGTACACGATGTAGTACATATTCGAATGGTATGAGGGGCCGCGGTGATCAAAGAGTCAGACCTTTTGCTTCCCACCAAGGCAATCCGGGTTCGATTCCCGGCCGTCGGTCCCTGGATTTTCGCACGTGGGAATCGTGTCGGAGTCGAACAATGCCGCTGGTGGGCGGGTTTTCTCGGGGCTCTCCCGCCTTTCATTCCGGTGCTGCTTCGTACTCACCTCATGTCACCCCTCACCAGTGCAAAAGACCTCGATGTTAAGGGGCCCGCCTCGTGGCACATGTGTTTGTGTGAGTGAGGTATGGTGCTAAGGGCGACGTCGTATGTGCCATACAACGGTGGGTCGCCTCTACGCTTAAGGCGTGCAGTCTTCGCGAAAAAAACAAATTTCCTATGGGACTTTAAGTGGTGACCCTATTGTTTTATTTACGGAATCACTTTACTAAAGTCCAATGCACTGCCCTTAAGTGGTTTCACATGTATTCGGCTAGTATATTTTCCGCTATAGCAGCCTGAAAACCCCGTTTTGACCCATTTTGACGTGCCCTAAAGGGGGATTTCTAAAACGTGTGTTGTCTTGAAAATACTTACGGGCAGTCGTCTGAAGGGTGTGTTCTTTTCGTAGAGAAACGGCGTGAACACGTGTATTAGTTTCGGTGTAAAACTTATTCTTCAAACACGCTGCAGTGTGATTTTATGGCAACGAGGCGGCCTCCTTAAGCGCTGACCAACATCTCTCTCACTCACTCACTCACACCATTCATGTCACCCCTCACCAGTGCTAAAGGTATATATGTCGTGCTGACCAAAAAAATCTCTTCACTCTTTTAACTTCGAATGGTACGTTTCTGCTGACGTTATATTTACCATAGCATAGCAGTGATTCATCCATGCCCACTGTGAACGGGAACACTACATTGCTGTTATGTAACCACGTGTTAGTTTTTGTGCGCGGCAGATCTCGGTATACCAAACTGTGGAAGTTACGCGTCGCCTCTTCGTTAGTTTCACGTGCCACTTCATCAACGTATTGAGTTAGCAAGTTGAACAACGCAACTTCTCACTTATAGACTGGTTTCATTAACTTAACGTGGAACTTGTAGAGTAATTGTGTTGACTGGACCGCCGCTGAGGTATCTTACCACCTGAAGAGAGGTCGTGTTATATTGTGTTTGTGGCGGGTGGGGGGGGGGGGGGGGGGGGGGGCGGCTAGTGATCAGTTTGGAACAGGCAGGACATTTCACGCTAGGAAGTGGAGATGACGTCATGAGAGGACGGATTGTGTTCCAGAGTCCTGGCGAGAACAAGGCTTGGGAAATACATGCTAAATTGTCAATTATATCAGGTGCAGTACCGAACCTACAGGTATTCCACTAGGGCCTACTCACTTTTTTTTTTCATCTCGGTGAGTCGTACATTGCTACCGATTGTATCTTTTAGGTTGGTTTTTTTCAGTGCCCTGAAAACTTTGAGCAAATATGTATTTTCGTTATAAAAAAAACATTGTAAGACGTATCATAAATGTTTTTATTCCTGTAGCAATGTTATCGTGATTGAGAACAGTGGACGATTGAACATGTAAATACTCGTCTAAGTAGGCCCTTGTGACTGGAATAAGGAAAACAAGATTGCCGAATTTCTCTTCCTCCGTCGGACAACTTAACCAACGAAAAATAATCTCAGTAAACAACGAAATGACATAATGTATCTATACTAACGCATGCCAACAAGTAGCGAGCCGCGGTAGGCGCAGTGTTGCTCGCCTTCCACCAACGCGATCCGTGTTCGATTCCCGGCGAGGACGGTCCCCGGATTATCTTATGTTGGAATCGTGCCGTACGATCTCGCTGGTTGGCGGGCTTTATTGGCGAGCTCCAGTTTCCCCCGCCCTTTCATTCCGGCGCCGCTCTATCCTCACAGCGGCGTCATTTCAGGTTTTTCTAGGGGGGGGGGCTAGATTTTGTTTTCCGGCGACAGTGACCTTGTGGCACCTTTTTTTTATTAATTAAGCATGTATAAATTAGATGCTTTAATAATAAAACTTCAGTTTTATGTGCTTAAGTTAGCATTATTTAAATTTAAAAATACAAAAAAATATATTTATACACATGAAATTCTAAATCCAGGGGGGGGGGCATTCCCCCCCCCCCTGTAGCCCCAAATGACGCCCCTGTATCCTCACATGTAATCCCTCACCTACTTTCACTTCACTCACCAAGTAGTTCTAATGAGTATAATGAGAAGTTGGTTAAATATATATATGTGCAAAAATTATACAATTGAACATAGCAGTTATGAAACGTCTCTTTCCTTTATTCATGATCAATGGTCTGATATTGGTACTGGGGAGGGGTGAATAGTCTGCTTGGAACATCGTCGTAGAAAATATAGTTCTCGTTGTTTAACTTGGGAGTTAGGCTCTTATTCGCTCTATGCCTCAGGTAGGAACGTAATCTGCTCTCTTCATTTGAAAACTTCGTTAAAATAACGGACCGTAGGTGCTGAACTCTGGCGGGGAAGATACAAGTAAGGGTCAGTCAACAGTAGAATGTAAGGGCGGGGAGTGCCACGAGAAACAACCAGTCAAATAACGGCAGTGTCCCCCCACATACGGAAACATGAGCGACACTGCCGAGAATCACCGTGGAGGGAGGCGAGGACTCTGACCACTAACTACACCGCCGTGCGACACGAACGAAGCATTCTAGAAATCTTGACGTCATTTGTCATAGTTGTGCAAAAAATACGCTTAGTCGGGGATTATAAGTTTCATTAGCCAGCATGAAGTTTCTTGTGCGTGTTTTAGATTTCGTCAATGACGTAACATTATCGCTTCGCTATCAGATCACTGCAACATTCAGACAGTAAAAAGTTAACTGAATATGAACACATTTACGCGTTGAGTAAAAAATGTATCCTGTTTACGAACAGCGAAAACATTCTGCACAAGGAGTAATCAGCAAATAGCTTCTGAGAAGTCTTGCCAGTTAGTGAGTAGCGAATATCTCGATGCTAAACACACAAACTTGTACAGACGTGTTTCTCCAGCTGCGCGCTCGACTGCTACAGAATAAATAGTCTGCTATCCCACCTTCCCACTACTTTGTGTTGGGACCTGTAAACAAAGAACTTACGGGTATTGATCCCTACCACCTTGGATTTATCTGTTTATACTCGATAACTTCTATTCTAGTCGATGTATCAAAATTTTTGTCACGACACGGCATAGATACAAACTTAATCGATTTTCTGTAATTGCTGGAACCATAATATATTCATTATTTTGCAACGGGAAACAGCTGGAAAGGAAAAATTGTTTTACTTACGGGAGTGACTACAGAGGCCACAATATTAACAGAAACCATGCCATATGGATTCCAAAAAGTGAATGAAACAAACTATGCCTTGTCAGCGTGAAAAAAGAAAACAATGTGTCTATTCCCTGATTTATAATAAAAACCGTAAAACCGATCTGACAGGGATCAATCTCCCTTAACGAGAAGCCACGGTATTATTCTTTACGCGATACCTCTAAACTTATTCATATTTCGTTTATCTACGAAATGAACGCAGTTAAAACTATACGCTTCTATTTTTTTTTAATTCAGTGCATTTGTAAAAAAACATGATTTTCGGGCTTCTCAGAAAATGTAGCCATAAACGTGTACGATTATTGTAAAAAAAAAAAAGACCTGATCTTTGTATGAATTGCATACAAACATATCAGGTGGAAATACCAAGTGAAATATATGTTAGTTTTAAGATAGAATTTTGGTCTTAATAACTCATATTGGAACTTGACGACAGCATGACTCCGTCATATAAATGTTCACTGTGATAAGTGGAACTGCCGAGAGGAGGGCAGCGGAAGTGTGCGTTCGTCATGCCGGCAGCGCGCCAAATATGAAAATAATTTCCCCCGGTATACGGGAACGGAACTCGGAAGGCAGTGTAATTAATGCGCTTTCCACGCTCAGCCAAGCTCAATGGTTCGACTATAATCACATTACCCGTGCTCATACACACTGGCGGCCAGCATTTAAGCCATTTTCCACGCTCGTGAACAGCAAGCTGTAGCACCGTACACTCTCTACACAATCAACATTCACCGACAATTGTGGCCGACCCGGGAGCTGCTGGAACGTTGCCCCGGGGTTATCTGCAACTTGGTTCATTCTCATGTGTTTCGTCCACCCACCTTCGAAATAATTACCCTACCCTCCCCCTGTCTTGATGTATATTCAACGTTACCGCAGGCACGCGAGGGCGCTTACAGTTTTCATAAAGCAGCTGGATTGTTATCTGGCCGGGCACGAACAACGCGGTTCCTTGGTCAGCTGGGAGCGCAGTTAGGCGAGGCGATCAGCCGTAACTACGGTATCGCGTGCCGCTGTTGTAATGAGCGCCTGCATCAGGCCTCGATCACAGCAATAAGACACCGAGCTCGAGCAGCGTCTACTCCCCACGAAGACGATGGCTTCGTTAACACGCCAACTTGACCCTTGTGCACTTCAAACCACTTCCGCACGAGTAACTGTCGCTGGAATGTATGCACCTGCATTCCTCATCCCAAGAAAGTTACTATACCTCGAAACTGTGTTCCGTAAAAAAAGTACGTACTGAATGCCTCGACTTGAATGTCAAAACTTGACTGTCAAAACTTGACTTTGGCACATTGCAAGAAGCAAGATTCTTGTTTATTTATTTCGTCTTTCATTTTCTTGACGTTAAGAGTAAAATGCTTTCTCTTACACTTAACCAAACTTTAAACAAACATCACATGCACAAAGGTAGCAATAAAATGAATTGAAATGTAACTATAAACAATACAAAATAGCAACTAAGTGGTTGTCGCTTTCTTTTTACTGTGTACCGCATTTAGAATCTATCTGATAAAAAAATTAGCACATCGTTGTAAACGGAAAATTGTAACCATCCTTAAATAATACTGACTTTTGTGTACTACTTATCGTCAACTTAGTAACATATTATGAAGTCTGTGTGTTACTAAGTAAACAGATCTTATACCACAGATAACAACTCTTGTAATGATCGCATTTAATGGTATACGAAGCAGTCAAATTTCGCGGCGTTGAAGGTTGGTTTTTTCCTCAACGTTGCGTCACTTTTGAGAAGTTGTGCAGACCAAATGCCGAAACTTGAGTAGAAACCATCCTTCGACGCAGGTCAAACTGAGAAGCCTAGAACACAAATATGTAACTAGTTTACCTCACTGGCATGAAGGATATTTTTAACTCGTGCCGCATATGTCTATTGGAAATCCTCATAACTAGTCTGAATACCAAATAATAACAGAACATTCTTAAGTCGCCCGCCTCCCTGGCAGAACTACCCTGCAGTGGGATAGAAAGAGGCGTTTACTGGAAAAATTCTCTTACTTGCTCTCAATATACCTATCTACGAAAAGAAAATACGTTTAAGATAAGTTTTATAAAGTACTTTCAAAACATAACGGGCATTGAAAATAATGTTTCCGAGCCATTCAACATAGCTAAGAACGGCCTTTTCGCACAGCTATATTCACGAAATCTGTCTGCTCAGATTGGTACGAAACTTCTTAAAGGGAACTTCTGTGAACTTTGGTACAAACATTCCAGTAATAAAATAATAGGGTCGTGGCTACAAGTCCTACAGTTCCAGTGATGGCAACACTGCGCGTCAGTTTAGTGCTTTGCGCTTAGGGGCGATGCGACACTAGGCGCGCATGTCTCCGTAGTTCTTAATGCTACTTCGCGCTTGGACTGGATCTGCAAAGCGGAAAACCGGCCCAGGGAGGCGGAGTCCTTAAGAGGGTGATCTACCGCAATTTTCATCACAAAAATGTAATTTTTAATTGTACCAGATAATTTTTTTCTTATTTTAGACACAAAATGTGACTAAATTTGGCTCTTATGAAATTTTTTTTATCTCTCATAGTTTTTGCGTAATGGCTTGTTAGTCATGTTTTGCATGTTTCCGTTTTAACGACTATACTAAAACCAACTGATATACCAAAATAAAAAAAAAACTCAGTGGATAAAGACATTACAGGCTGGGTAAAGAAATTGCAGGCTACAATGACATGCACATAAAAATAAAGAATACAATTATTTAAATTTTAAGAAATACTTAAACTAAAAATAATAAATTTAAAAATTCAATAAATTTTCTTAAAAATACAAATAATTTTTAGTCTTCATTTTTATGCGCATGACATTGTAGCCTGCAATATCTTTATTCATTGTGGTTTTATTGAGTTTGGTATATCAGTTGATTTTAGTGTAGTCCTTCAAACGGAAACATTCGAAATATGACTTTAACCCGCCATTACGAGAAAACTATGAGAGATAAAAAAATTTCATTAGAGCCAAATTTAGTCACATTTTGTGTCTAAAATAAGAAAAAAAAATGTGTGGTACAATTTAAAAATAAATTTTTTGTGATAAATTGCGGTAGACCGCACCCTTAAGACGGCGTGGTACATAATTCAACGCTTAAAGCATTCTATAACTGTCGGTTTCTTGAAGCCAATTTGCGAAATTTAAACAATAGTAATCCTAGACAATAGTTATAGCCAACGATTAAATAAATTTGTTTCCTGTGTTACGAACTTCTGACGCACAATCTCTGACGCCGGAACCTCGTGCATTTAACTGCGGCGCAAGAGATCACGCGTAACGAATTAGTAATTATAGATAAATATTTACTCATAAAGTTGGCATATACCACTATCTAGGATTGTCATTGAGTATTTTATCCACATTGGCTTTGAAAAATAGCGTAGAATTCAATTGATGTTTTCAGCGTGTATTTATCTACCACGCACTTTAAACTTCGCAAGAGATTATGAAGTCTGCTTGTTTTATAAATAATGCACCACGGCGGTTTTTTGCACATACGAAAATTCCTCGCTGATTTTAAAACGAAAACAATTTCTGTCCCTAGTTTACTTCGTCGTGGAAAGAGTTGTGACACGTAACATTTTGTTTGTAAAAAAGTTAACCATAGTTTCTAGTGTCGTTGTGTTTTGTTTGTGAAACAACTGTAGGTAGAAGGATAGTACAGTAATTGAAATGAGATGCTGGTGGATCGTAGGTGGGTGCTGGTGAAAGTTGCCGGTTGTGTCCGCCCATTCACGGGCCAAATGTTGCGAGGCGGTAAGGTGACGGGACTTGAACCCGTGTAGTTTGCCGCCACAGTGGGTGGCTGGCAGTTGTGCTTGACTTGTGAGCATTTGCGGCTCTGCGGGCAAGATGAGACTTGCTTCTGTAAATTTTACACTTGACGAGAGAGGCTACTCGCTTCTTGTGCAAAATGACGATATCAAAGGAAATCTAATGGCGAGAACGTCTTGCGTAAAGCGGATGTTCAACGAGATCAGACAGAATGTATTATATTTTGTGGTGCGAGGTCCCGCAATGTGTAGCCTACGGCACAAAGTATTGGTGCCTTTAGGCATAGTCTCTCTCTCTCTTTCTCTCTCTTTCTCTCTCTTTCTCTCTCTTTCTCTCTCTTTCTCTCTCTTTCTCTCTCTTTCTCTCTCTTTCTCTCTCTTTCTCTCTCTTTCTCTCTCTTTCTCTCTCTTTCTCTCTCTTTCTCTCTCTTTCTCTCTCTTTCTCTCTCTTTCTCTCTCTTTCTCTCTCTTTCTCTCTCTTTCTCTCTC
>PNEQ01040081.1:16349-27278 GCA_003012365.1 Medauroidea extradentata | reverse complement strand
AATTATTTTGTAAACAAATTCTAATGCTAAATAATACGTTTATAAAGTACAAAGTTTAACGTGTTCTTGTTATAGCCGTGGTAAATCGTCAGCGCTCATCATGCCTTCATTTGTTTCTAGTCTGGCGCGGGGCGGCGAATAATAAGCCGTGACTTACCTGACATCTTGGGACACGGCGCAAACACGTCTAGGAATACGCACAGCGAGTAAGGTCTCTGTCGTTTCTTTTCTGGCGCCTGAGATGGTAGTGCTTATGTAGACCCTAACTTTTTGTTTAGGAATACCGGCCTAAATCTCGGCTTTTCTCTATAAAATCTCGTTCACGGATAAATACTTGTTGAAAGTTATTTCACCTTCATCCTTACATGATGACGAAAAGAAAGAATGTTCGCAAGAAATATTTATGATTTCATTTGGAATTTATGATAATTGAGTGACTGTTGGGAGCTATTATTAGTTGCAGTGGCGACCATACGGGCTGTGATACATTATTAATATAAATAAATAGGTTAAATATCATAACGGATTCAAATAATTTATTATTACCAGTAATATATTCATTTAATTCTTATTGCTGTAAATTATAATAAAAATTTCTGCACTTTAACGATAAACACTAAATTTTTCCTTTCAAATTTTTAAAGTTACTTAAACGGTTTAAATGGCATTTTACATTGCCACACATGAGACGAGGGAGCAAAAATAAATTCAGAAAATACACAAAATCAAGCTGCAGTATTGCTAATCATGCTGTGTAGGACAAATAAAGTAAACCAAACAGAGAGGATACAACGCAAGGACAAACAAAGTCACGACAGAATTCGAAACATATGTACACTGACAACGCGTACACAATATTACTATAGTCGACACATTACAGCTATCAGAAAAATTAAAAATAATGGAGGGAAAAAATTGAAAACATTTGAGTGATATATACCATTGCATCTAATCGATTCTGAAATAAATTCTTGTTGTTATGTCTCCTTGTCTTTTAAAAATTTGCTCTCAAATACGAACCGAGCGCGGTGGCTCAACGAAAGTCCGGCCACTTGGCTCAGTGGTTAGCGCTCCTGGCTGCTGAGGCAAGGGCCCCGGGTTCGATTCCCGGCCGGGGAGGTGACATTTACAACCACCTCCTCGGGTTCAGGACTGGGTGTTTGTGTTCGTCTTGTCTGTGTGCCAGAAGACACCTTACCTTTACAACGACAACTACACCATACAAAGATACTGGGGAAATGCATTAATTAACTTAAAGGGGGGGAATGTTTGGTGCAGTGGCGAGGCGTTAGCCTTGCCATAGTACCAAACATTTTTAAGAAAAAAAAAATAAAAAAAAACGATAACACACAGGACTCGTGTTCGGGAGGACCCGGGTTCGATCCCCGACTCCGAACATCCTGATTTCGGTTTTCCATGGTTTCCCGAAATCGCTCCAGGCGTTGGACCCGTAAAATTTCATTTTTTTTATATTTGTGCCAAACACCGTTCAACTTTTGCAAATCAGATAACACGTCATTTCCCCAAATAAAAAAAATTAGGCCCAACAGTTTTTTTTTTTTTTTTTTTTGCAAAATCACTCATCAAAGTCACGAAATGGCCATTACGGTGCAGCCAAATTTAAAAAAGTAATTAACTAATGAATTAAAAATTACGGGAACTGAAAATCAGTGTATCAATGCATTTCATGACATGTTTGACAAAAGTTATTTTGAATATTTAATTAGTAGCCGAAAGTCAAAGTTATGCAAAAATTTACTCATTTTCATCCATTTTTTAAAAATACAAAAATATATCGCTTTGTGTTTACAAAAAGCGTCTTGAAGTCGTTCACATCATTAAGTATCGATATGAATTATCTTGTTTCTGTGAGTTAAATTATTTTGTATTATTTTGGCTACACCGCAACTGCCATTTTGTGACTTTGATAGGTGATTATGCTAAAACAATGGGCCCTAATTTTTTTTATTCGGGGAAATTACATGTTATCTATATGATGTGTAAAAGTTGAACAGTGTTTGGCACAAATATAAAATTTGGAATTTTTACGGGTAACGTCCTTAACAACGTTCATGACCGATTCCTCTCCCAACTGTCGTTGTACCAAATAGTGTGTCACTTTTTATAATGAACTCGTTGTCGACGAGACGTAAAGCTCACTTAGGCCTACATTACCTCAGATTATGATTTTCGAAAGTTTATTTTAATAAATGTCCATTCCACAGGCCCAACTTATCCGGGACTACAGATTATAAGTAAGGATTTTACTCCTAAACAACGGCAACGTGGCGGAAGACACTTTCCTTAAGGGCGCGGCCTACCACAATTTTCACAATCATTTTTTTTTTATTTTTTATTTGTACCAAATATTTTTTTCCTATTTTAGACACAAAATGTAAACTAAATTTAGCTCTTATGACATTTTTTTTATCTCTCATAGTTTTCGCGTAATGGCTTGTTAAAATCATATTTTGCATGTTTCTGTTTTAACGACTACGCTAAAACCAACTGATATTCCAAACTCAAAAAACTCACAGTGGATAAAGACATTGCATTCTACAATGACATGCTCATAAATTTAAAGAACAAAAATGCTGAAACTGAAAATAAAAATTTAAAAATTCAATAATTTTTTTTTAAATACAAATAATCTTTATTCTTTAATTTTATGAGCATGTCATCGTAGCCTGCAATGTCTTTATCCACTGTGATTTTTTTTTTTTTAGTTTGGTATATCAGTTGGTTTTAGTGTAGTCGTTAAAACGGAAACATGTAAAATATGACTTTAACAAGCCATTACGCGAAAGCTATGAACGATAAAAAAATTTCATAAGAGCCAAACTTAGTCAAATTTTGTGTTTAAAATAAGAAAAAAAATATCTCGTACAAATAAAAAATAAAATAATGATGGTGAAAATTGGGGTCGACCGCGCCCTTAAACATGTTTTTAATGGAATAATGTAAACAACTTTCGCAATTTCGTCCCAGCAAATACAAAATTTTACAAGAATGACAGTAGCGTGATCTTTGAACATTTTTTTTTTTAATAAGGGTGCATCGCAAAACTGAAGTGTGTTGTTGGATACACGCCACAGCTAGCAAATTTTGCTGAGACGAGAAGCTGTGGCATTGCCAAAAAGGAGATAAAAGTAATAGATGATACTGCCATGCTATTGGTTGGTTTGAACTGCACCTGCACCGTTCTGCCCAGGCACAAAGTGCCCGGCATATTTTTGTTATTGTAGTCTCAACCTAACAAAACCGACTTTTGAACAGAGAAAAAAATTTCTTTATATTTTAAACCAATCTTCCTAATTTAAACTGACCATTGTCACTGAAGAATGGAAAAAGAGCGGGAAGGAGGCAAGCGCAGAATAAATGCGCAGACGGAAATGAACAGCCAATAGGAAGACACTGTTAGTTGAGTCCACAACCACTTTAGTTTCAGAGTTGCAGAGAACGTACAGTCAGTTTGCAGGAGTTCCTCAGATTGTTTGTGTTTCTGAAGACGGGAACAGATACCAGTTCCCTAAACGTCGCATCTATTATCATCTAAGGGAGCTAAATATAGACTATTCACTTTAAACCGAACACTCTTCAACATTTGTAATAACCAAAAACTGTATTTTATGGGGCCAAATGTGTTAAGTTTTCAGTGTGATAAATCGTTTACACCGGTTTTTAATTTCATGATAGTTTCTTACATTTAAAGAAGTAAATATGAATGTAAAACAGCTTAAAGAAAAATTTAAACAGAGCTTATTTTATCGTGAACAGTCTATATCATCGTCTGTGTTATATTGGTGTTTTCTTGTCTACAACCATTTCTGTCGGTGTGTTCATTCGTGTTGTTCTCATCGTGTTTGTCCATCATTGTCACCATCTTGTTTTGGTTCCTTGTCGGTTTTGACTTTCCTTTTCCGTTTATTTTATTTCATACCGACTATACAGAATGTCCAGAAACGGAAGCATAATAAGCACGCCACGCGAATCCTGGGCTGGATGCAGTACAAAATTTTACGTGCATAATGTGGCAACACCGTACGGAGAAAGTCCCTTACTGAGCACCGATTCCAGGTATTATTTTATGTATGATACATCAAGTAAGTGTAGAGTCATGTCTGGACTGCTCTGGATTTGAACATGCACCAATAATTCGCAGAGTATTAACAGTAGTAGTTAGATAAATAAGATATATGTACAGTGCACGAGGGAACTAACTACAGTGCAGTATTGCCACATTGTGCATGTAAAATGTCATCCTACAACATTTTGCCACTAACATTATCGTCTCAATTTTAACCCAGGATTCATGTGGTGAGCTTATATGCGTTAGTTTCTGGAGATCCTGTATTCCTATTTCGCAACAAAGTGTATGTTTGTTGGCAAAGCCACTTCTGGCTTCCGTGGCATATTTCTTAATTGGATTTTCTATGACTCTGCAAAATTATCTAGTGTAATGGTGTATACATTCAGCGAAACACTTTAGTTTGCCAATGTACACCATTAGTGTGACGTCACACGACGACGCTGGTTCCAAAACAGATATATTGTCGGCACATGTTAAACAATGATCTAATATTACATTCCTAAGAAAAATTGGTTACATTCTATTGTTTTTCGAAATAAGTAAAATCACAGAAGTTATGAACATAGACCAACATATAAAATTGCAGTATACTCGGAGTTATTTATGTGTATGTAGCGACGAGGTAACTTGACCAAAAGGTAAACTTGTATGTTTGTTCTCGTTTGAATACACGGAAAAAATATTTTCTTGGTATTTACCCTGCAAAACTTATTTTGTGGTAACCACAAAAACATTTTGTTGACACCACTAAATTATTGTGGCTACCACAAAATTGGCTTGTGGTTACTACAAAAATAATTTTGCAGGGAAGACTTTCTACGAAATTTTTCTTTCCGTGTAGTACAATGTATTTGCAATTCAAGATGGGTAATTATAAAAAGAATGAATTAAGTGAACTGGTAACTAATACCTACATTTATATTTCAATGCTAAACTTTGAAAACAAACATTTGTTTGGTATCACTGGTCTCGTGTGACGTCACAACTAATGGTGTCCATTACAATAATGTCTCATTCTTGGTTTTCTGGGATGATATAGCACAAGCAGTGGTGTTACGTCCACGGTGTTCAATTAAATTATTTATCACAATCGTAAGCATGTTTCAAAAGGCATTTTCAAACACTCTGCACGGCAGTTCAAGCGGCTGCCTTGCGTCAAAGACACGACCTCGCCATTCCTCTTCTGTAGAAATTGCCATTCCGCGTTGTCGCCGGGGCGGTCGCGTGTTTTGTTTGTCGACAAGGGACGACGACCAGACGACGGGGCAGTTGGACGTGACTCGAGCTTCCCTGGGGGACGTCGACGTCGGACATCGCGAGCGTCGGTGTTTGTCTTGCCATCGACCTGCGAGTCCGCACGCCACTCTCTCTCTCTCTCTCTCTCTCTCTTTCTCTCTGCATCTATCTCGGAGTATAGGCTCGTGGGTTGTTGCCAGGTAGGGCTGCAGTTGCCAAGAGCTGTACAGGGTTGTGCGCTGGTTGACTCTACAGCCACTGACACGCTGATGTGCAGGTACCCTTACTACTGAGTGGTCACAACACATCTAGTAGCCGGCAATTATTTCATGGTTTGTAGGTTTCTTGAAGCCAATTTGCGAAAATTAAACAATAGCATCCTAGACAATAGTTTTAGTCAACGTTGTAAAAAAATTGTTTCCAGTGTTACGAACTTCTGCAGCACAATCTCTTGACACCGGAACCTCGTGCATTTGACTGCAGCGCAAGAGATTACGCGTAACGAATTAGTAATTCTATATAAATATTTACTCATAAAGTTGGCAAATATCATTATCTAGGATTGTCATTGAGTATGTTAACCATATTGGCTTCGAAAAAAGCGTAGAAATCAATTGATGTTATGAGCGTTTATTTTCTACCATGCAGCCTTAAAAAGTGCTCACTCAAACATGATCAACGAACAAGTGTGCACAATCAAAAATGTTGGCTAAAACTAAATTACCTCATGTTAAGATTGCGTGGTGGATAAACGAACGCTTAAAACTCAAATTAAAACCTACACCGTAAAAACACTTTCAACGCTACAACAAAATATTGTTTAGATATGATTCATTGCTAAGTAATTTTGCCGCAAAGGTATTTAGTCTGCGGTAAAGAAATCTTGCTTAACAGCAAAGTAAATACGAAAAACTTATGTTTCGTGTCTTAAAAAATTTTCTTTAAAAATAATATGCGTTATTTTTTGTAGCAGAGAATTTTTTTTTTTTTCGACATAAAGCTTGTGTTCAAAATACGACAGTCATCTCCAACACAAGATTTCAAAAAATTATACTAACAATAACACAATTTTTGCTACCATTACTGTAACTTAGAACAAAAGTGTTATCTGCTGCAAAATTACTTCGCAGTGGCACATATTTAAATAAATGTTTTGTTGTCGCATCTAAAGTGTTTTTACTATGTACACGTTCTTGAAAGTCAACATGGAAACAACTACAAAACCACAATCCTAGAAGGAAACACATTTCAACTTAATTTGAGCAACGATTTACCCAGAATGATGCGTTTGTGAAGCGTGATCTTTTCCACCGACATTAAATGTACGAGATGTCTGCGTCAGAGATTGTTCTTCATAAACACGTTATCCGAGAAAAACATTTTCTCAGAATGTTGGCAAAACCATTGTCTAAGACAGATTTTTTTTTAAATTGGTTTCGAGAACATAAAACTTTAAACTGATGTTTTTGGCGGTGAATTATGTATCTACTGTATTTCACTATCCAAAGTCACTGCAAATTTTACAATTCACGTCCAGAAAAGTGTCTTATAACACCGATAAAATTCACTGTAAAAATATTTTTTAATATTTTGCATGAAGAAACTACACTTAAGGCATCGCTCATTAGTTTTGCAGTGGTTACGAAAATATTTTTCTTTAACGAAAATTAACAAATATATCGGAATTTTTTTCTTACAGTTTAACACTTATCCACCATAGCTTCTATGTGAATTTTTCTGCTGCAATACACCAGCCAGATTTTTAGATTTTTGCCCCTGAAACATAACATATTTTGTTGTCAAAATAAGTCAAAATGAAGCAAAATATTTTTTGCTTGCAAACGGTACATTATTAAAAAGAACGCTCTGGCAAAATTGTGTATCGTATGACTGTACGCAGTCTCAAATTTTTCCAAAGCATATGGTTAAAAAAAAAAGTCATGTTATTTGCAATTGTTTTAAACAAATTAAATATCATGACCTTAAGCCCTATCCAACTAGCCGTATGTTTGTGTGAGAGAAACATGGCGCCAAGGGTGATGTTGACCGGCTCATTTGTTGTGGTATCACCTCTACTTCAAGACACTGAAATATTGTACGGTGGTACTGTAGATCACTCACCTATCTATCTTTCACTGGTAACCACATCTTTCTATTGGTGGAAAGTTTTAAGCAAAGACCATTGTATGTTACAAGAGTAATTTCATATGAATCCTGTGAGAAGTTTTTCATATAAGACAGGTTGAAAAAGCAGTTTTAAGACACTTTGAGGTGCCCCGAAATGATTTTTCTAAAAGACGCGATGCTTTGAAACTTCTTTTCCGCAATAGATTGTGTATTTTCTCTTCGTACACTGAAACAATGGGCACTTGTTGAATATTTTTGTAAAAGAAAAGAATTCACGAACACATTGCAACACATTTTAGCATCAGTTTAAAATGTTAGGTTCTCGAAGCCAACTAAAAAAACTCAGCTATATTATTCAATGGTTTTTGCCAACTTTCTGAGAAAAATTTTTCTTGAATAACGAATTTATGAAGAACAATCTCTGATAAAGCAAACCTCGTACATTTAATTGATGCATCAGCCGCCATACTGGGTTATCGTAAGCGGGAATCACTATTTAAATACTTTGGGCGACTGTAGGACATTCTAAAAAAATATTGTTTGTATGTATGACAGCTATGAGTAAAGAACTTGCATTTCAATAAATTCCGAATAATAAATGCCTATTTGAAACTTAAGAGTATTTACTCACAGTTGGCACACACGGAAAATAAATATTTTTAAGAGTGTCTTAAACTCATCACAGCTTATGGTATTTTATTATTAGTTTTTTTTTCGGAAGAAAAGTTTTAAATTGTTAGATTATTGCGTAAATTTTATTTACCTTGCGCTCCAGTACAAACAATGCAGTTGAACTTTTGTATTTAAGCTACAGTCAGCACCACGGCACATTAAGAATGTACAGAATATTGAAAACTGCTGGATTTATTGTGGCCTAAATACATGCCAATAGTTCAACAGCGATGCTTGTACTATATCGTAATGAAAATATAATTCTGGCTACAACAGCACATTTCACGTTTTTTTAAGCAGTACTGTCTTCGTATAACGGGAAGGACGAACGAATACTGGGATTGTGATCTACGGAACGGAAGTTGGTTGGATGGAGAAGGGAGGAGAATGGGGAAGCAATACGAAAGTCTGGGCGACTTACCACGTATGTACGTCGTTCCTACGGCACGGATTACACGGTCCCACAGACCGCTGTCCAATCAGGGGTAAGCTAACACCTACCTCCGCACAAAAGCGGTACATGTCACTTATTTTAACAAAAGGAAGACATAGACGTTTACCAGTCGGGAAGACTTGTATTCATATTTCCAGAATGAGCAGACAAAAAACAGCAGTTCGCTCGTATTTTAAAAAAATCATGTTTTAATATATGTGTATATTTTATTTTAATATATATATATATATATATATATATATATATATAGAGAGAGAGAGAGAGAGAGAGAGAGGAAGAAGTTGGAATACGGGATACCATTTTTATTTTTGGAGATATGCAGGTTCACATTACACGCATGAAACTCAACATACTGTCATCCGTCGCATAAGTATAAGTTTAATACATACAGTAAATGTTAACGTCATGTAGTCTGTATTTAATGAAAAAAATAAATTTTTGTAAAAAAAGGCAAAATGTTACATTCTGAAAATCAGGTAGTAATACGAGACAATTCTAATTCTTGGATAACTGACCACATAAAGTGCCCACAAAGTATGTTAGGAACTAACATTAGCTTGTATCGTACAAAAAGTATGAATTAAACAAGTTAGTCAGTTGCCTTTACAATAGCCACACAAATATATGTCGCTCTCTGGACCTACACATTCAGTGTGAACCCACGTTTTGTACACGACGCACTGATTCCACACTTCACCCTTGGGGAGGTCCGAAAATTTTGAGTCGCAGAATATACGGATTGCATCTTAGGCCCCTGGTTGGCACTGTACTCGTGGATACAACAGTATATGATCCAATTCCTCACTAGTATGGGCGTAGCGTGATTCTAAATTTGAGGGGGGGGAGGCCACATTACCTATTATTTTTAGTAAAATCACAAATAGAAAAAGTGTAAAATTACAAGAATTTGCTGCAAGTGTATAACTACGGTAATTCAATACAAATATTGGCTAGATATTTGATTAAACTTCTGTTGAAAAATAATATTAAAAGTAATTATTTTACAGACATTATCGTTATCATTTTTTAAAACTATTGTGAAGTTGGGGGCATGTGCCACCCTGTGCTTCCCCCCCCCCCTTCATTTCGCTTCGCCTTTGTTCACTAGATGAATGGCTAATGCTCTGGTTTTTTGTGCCTTTTTTTGCCCCCGTATTCTTTTCTGCATCGGTTCAACTGGAGTTCGTTCGCACGTGATCTACTGATGACAATGTTTTGATTGTAGGGCGATGAAGTTATCACTGCAGAAATACGTGATTTGCGTCCGCGATTTGTGCCCCTAGGTTTAACTTTTGGAACAGGGTCCATGTCACAAGGTCTCACCAAATTAGGTCTATGTGATGACACTGAAGGGCTTCGTATAGGATGTGCCGTTTGTTGGCACATGCTCGTTTGTTTGTTTTTATTTGTTTTGTCTAGTTCGTCTATTCGTAGTGGTAACTAGATAATATTTTTTTTTATTTTGGCAAAGTTACTCCACCCCAGCACTGGTTATTTATTTAATATTCGGTAAACTTGTAATAATAGTAAACTGCTTATTATTTTATAAAGAAAATTTCAGGTAATTATTTATGTGCAGTTAAGGCAGTGTGGTATACTTATGAAACAGTTCTTGTGTAATACTTCTGACCAATTCTAATCATGATCTGATCATATTTGTTTTCAAGTGAATCAAACAAACTTTTTTATTGGTAAAATTTAAATTGAAATACCATGTTTTAACTATTAAAACACGTGTGTTTTTTAAAATATTTTGTTAAGGAAATATTGTTCGATACTATCGAAATACTATTTTGGTAACATCAA
This sequence comes from Medauroidea extradentata, assembly GCA_003012365.1. Classification (NCBI taxonomy): domain Eukaryota; kingdom Metazoa; phylum Arthropoda; class Insecta; order Phasmatodea; family Phasmatidae; genus Medauroidea; species Medauroidea extradentata. The sequence continues at coordinate 16,893 of PNEQ01040081.1, read as the reverse complement.
GTAGCTACAACTCTATGCCGGCCTATAACCTCTAGGCATTCCTTTGTCTCGACCTTGTTGTCTCTTACACATCATGGCGTGAACATCAACCATACACTTAGTGTTCTTTATCCATTTATAATGTCGTAATCCGACAAGTTTTCCGCCTAGGGTGAGTTTATTCTTTCAATTCCTTATATTTTGCGCCCTAGTGTTACTTTGTTTTTATGACGTTCTTTAAAAATTATATTTTGTTTGCTTGTTTAATGTAGCGGTCCCCGCCACGCGGTTTCTACTCTTTGCTATGTAGAAGGAAGCCTATCCAAAATTTGAGGGATTTGGCTTAAGTAATTTTATTTCTACTCATCCTTTTGCTGTACCGTCATCGGTAGCCATGGGCGAGATGGAGAAGTAACATCTTTCGGCGGTGGCAAGAGTGTCCCCATGAAGGACAGCCAGGAAAGTCCAGCCAATATATTTATTTTCCTTCTCTCGTCCTAACTACTTGATGTGCACACAGCTCTAATTATTCTATTTGAGACTTTATTTAATATTCGATCACAAC
>PNEQ01040081.1:0-16249 GCA_003012365.1 Medauroidea extradentata | reverse complement strand
TTTTGTGTTGGGGATCCCCTTGTTTAACTTAATTATGATATTCTTAAGCCATACGTGTTTTTCTTGATTTGTTAATGTACCGTATTGGTTAATTTACATACACCAAATACTCATTGTGCAAAGAATTTATTGTTATGTAATCTACTGATCAAGGTATTAAAAAAAATTTTTTTTTCTGAATTATTACAATTTTATTTACTAGACCTAACTCATTTCATAAAGTTTAATATACAGAGGCTCTCATGCTCCAAATTTAAAATTAAATTAATTTTTTTTGTATGGTATATTAAATTAATTATCTTTGATGTGAAGTGTTGGGGAAAGGAGGCTCGGCCCTTTCTCTGACCTATAATAAGGAGCACCGATCAACAACTTGTGTCCACGTTAGTACTGTTTTCCCCTTTCTTTGCTTGGCTGGCCTAGGAGCTGTCTTGATCGGTTTACCCTATTTGGTTTACCCTTCCTGGACCTCCTAGGTTGGTTGGTAAAGTTTGGGGAAGTTCCACCCACCAGTACACGGAGAGGAGATGAAGATGAATCTAATGTATCTTCAGGTGAATGCCGTGCTGCTGTCTGTGGTGTGCTTGGTCCATAGTTTATGAATGCTGGACTCTTGGTGTATTCTGTCGACTGGAGTAGTGGATGAAACTGAAGTAGCTTCAGATGCATTCCGTGCAGCTGTCTGAGTTACAGCAAGATAACATTTCGCAGAAAAATGCCTCTGTTTAGTGGTAAAAATGTATTATGCACTCTACTACCCACTAAGTACCTCAACAGCGCCTTCCCACATACACAATCTCACTAACCTCAACGTTGGAGCACCAAATAAGTTCACATTTCTGCAAAACATTATCCCGCCAAAACTGCCTAAAGGCACTTAACTTCAATTGAAGGTTTTGAGAAAGAAGTATGTTATTGAGGGCACCATGAACAATGGTTCTGTTCTAGGGAAATCAGTCTTCTTCACGTAAACTACGCATTTCAATAGAATACCCTTTTACATTGAGGAGTCTGTTAACTACCCCATAAAGCCAACTTTGCTGTGGCTATTAATAAGGCCCAGGCGAAGTCGCTGTTAGTGGCAGGGACAAACTTACAACTGCTTTTCGCGCGGGCAGCTATAGCTACTTATCCTGCCGCAGAGTTAACTCGACTAGCAGCTTTGTAATTCTAACACTTGATGACTGAACTACCTGTCTGCTGTACGCAGAGGTTTTTCAGTTAAAGTAAAATATCATCTGCTATGTGTAACACACGCGAGCAAAGCTGCGGGCGCACTGCCAGTGTGTGTGTTGTGTGTATGTATGTATGTATATATATATATATATATATATATATATATATATATATATATATATATATATATTTATTTATTTATTTAACGTGCAAAAAAAATTCACCGACCGAGAGACATACCAATCCCAAATCGCTAGACCTAGAAACATACATTTTAAGAGTGGGTATTCTCTAGAAAGGTGTATGGGGCCGCAGTGGCCAAATGATCAGACCCCTAGGCTACCACCAAGTCTATCCATGTTCGATTCCCAGATTCTCACATGTGGGAATCGTGCCGGACGACGTCGGGCGGGTTTTCTCGGGGATATCTCGCTTCCTCCCCACTTTCGCATTCCGGCGCTTCTCCATTGTACGACCACGTGGCGTGTCATCCTTCAGGGCATGCAAACGCCTACGTGTACCTAGTTGTTAAACTGCATTTGCGGTGTGATATCCTAGCCCTGTGGTTCCTTCTCATACGATATTTATATTTATTATTTTAGTACGATAAATGTGTAATACATTTTAATTAATATCTTAGAGGCCGGGTATATAAACTACGCAACAACGCAAGACGCAAAAATTAGAACATTTAAATTCTATATAAATCTTTATAAATACGCAAGAAATATCATTAAGAACGACTGTAACGAAAGAGTTGGCCAGTTTTTAACTTTTTGCGTTTCACCGCCTTCTATATTGACTACTTTTTTGGCAAAATCATTTGAAAGTAGTTGCAATATTGTATTTACAAGTATGTGATTCCGCCATTTCATTGCGTATTTATTTGTGTTTGTTTTTAATGTCTCTTCAAATGCACGGTGCTTAAATATATTTGGTTACTATTTCAAAATACCGCTACAGCCGAACATTTATAAAACACAGATGAGTAACAAAACATTATCGTAATGGAAACATTCAGAGAGAAACTTTCTGTTGCCTCTTCGACATTTTTAGTGGTGGTGTTGGTTACGTCATGTCGCTTGCGATGTTTGTTAAACTACTGAAACTTTGTTGCGTTTTTACGAAATGCGTTTCTGACGTTCTTGCTTTGTTGAGTAGTTTATAAACCCAACCTGGTGAGACACTGGTCACTTACTTCTCAAACTATACAGGCCTGCTCTCTGTTGGTAACTCGATGTACAGACCCTTCCCAATTGTGTGAAGCCCGCAAAGTGGTGTATTACAACACTAAGGTATATCACAGTATATGGTACGCATACTCAATACGTGAACAGGAGACTTAACCTAGGAGGTTAGTGAAGGTAACGATGGTGGCAAATGTCCTGTTGCATTCAAATTTTTTGCGGTCAAGAATTTAAAACATATTATGACTACATATTAAGTAATAAATACTAAGTCACAAACAATCACACATATAAAATGCTATACCTTATCGGCACGAGATGTATAAAATTACGATTATTTTGAGGAATCCTATAAATCAAAAGACGACATGAATCGCATATTTGTTTAACTATACACATAGCATGCCATAAATTATATTTCCTGGTGTGCTTGCATGCTAAGTGTGGGAACTTTAGTTGTTCTGCAATTATATAGCTGTTCACGCCAATATTGTACTTTTATAAGCAAAAGATTTAAACATGTATTATTCACGTGCTACAAGAATATGCAGCAGCTAAAATTTTGTAAGAATAAAAGGAATAAATAATTTATGATCAATGTGTTCGATGTAACACAAAATTAAAGTTTTGGTGACTTGTAATGTTTGACATAATTTTGTGTGGTATTACAAAAAAAAACAGATATTTTGGTAACAAAAAGTGTCGTTACAAGTATATGTTTGCTTTGAATACAGAAGACCTGTGTTGGAAATATACACAGATTATGACGTATTTGTGTATTTCCGAGAAAATTTCCGTAAAGTTTACAAGTAAAAGTTTGTAGGTTAACATAGTATATTTCTTTAAAACGAAGGTTGGGAGGCGTGTAATAAGCGAGACGTGTTGATAGGGGGAAAGTACAAAAGGCTATTGGTACAGACGTATAGTGGTGAAGGGGAAAAGAGAGGGGGGAGATGTTTTTATGCTTGCAGCGTACGACATGAAATCCGCGTTCAATCCAAGCAATGAACCCTGATAGAGCTGTCCATTCCTATCCACCCCCACCCCCTTCACCAGGCCTGCACCAATCCCTACGAACCCTCGGCAAACTCTGCCATAACTCTGCTTAATTCACCCCGCGCGCTCCTGCTTCTTGGTTTCAATTACGCCCACTCCCCTTCAAAGCCCCCTCCGAGGACTCGGTAATGAAACAGCCCCCCTCACAATGGCGAACTGCGACGGGGGTGCGTGTAAAAAAAAGGATGGGATGGGGGGGGGGTTGCTTGAGTGCAAGCGCGCTTTGAAGGGACAGGTTCTTCTGCGCGGGAAGTTGGAAGGGTGGGTGTCGGCTCCCTTCAGACAGGAAATACATTAATGGGAAAGGGATTGTACGAGGGGGAGAAAGCAAGGAGAGATGGAGGGGGGATGTGCTCGATACACTTCTAGCTATCAGCGGAAGCACACCGGCGCCTACAGGACGCGCAGCATCCCTCAGGAGCCAACAAACGAGGGCGTCCAGCCGGCCCTTAAAGACGAGGGGACACCAGTAGAGGACGTCTATAACGATGGCCCAGTTAAAAAGGGAAACAATAAAAAATGTCCAGTTTTGAGTAAAAAAACACATAGAAAGATTTACGTTTCGCCGAAAAATCTGTTAATTAACATATTTGTTTGGTGTTTATTTGAAGCAAAAGTAAAGAGGCAAATATTTAAGACGTTTAAATGTATATAGTCTTTCTTTCCTGAAATTATCACACTTTAAAATAAATGAAATACAATTTTTATAACTTTACTGGCAATCAGAGTAAAGTGCCATGTGTCTATGTGTTGGTGAACCAAACTCAAACATGCAATATTTTGTGTTGTTTCTATTTTGAACTGGGCCATCGATATGTTGTTCGTGATAAAGTAGGCACTTTCGAAGATCACTTTTTCTAGAATTATAATTACAAAATAATTTTCATTGTGACTCACACTTTCAACTTTGAATACAGTATGGGTGTTTACAAAATAAAACCACACAAGTTAAACATGCTTTTTAAAAATATTACCACTTAACTGTGGATGAAAAATGCATTACGTTATTATGAGTTAAGGTACTTAACTATAAAAACTCTCACGCATTACTTTAAGTACTTTACAACATGATTTGCATTACATAATGCAATACAAAGTTATTACGTGGACGTAGGCATGTCATACATTTACAATATGAGGCTAAAAATAATTCAGTAAAATAGCCACTCAATTTAGTTATGTTGATAGTCCCACATTAAGGGCTTGTCCCCGAGTTTTTTCAGACTGGTGCCAATAACTCAAATATTTTTTAAACAAAAGCTTTGAAAAAATTTGAGTCAATGTGCAGTCACACGATGCACAATACGGTGGATGCGTTTTTTAAAATAATGTACCATTCGTCAGAAAAAAAATTTCCTTCATTTTTGGTTATTTTCACGACAAAAAAACGTGGTACTTTGGGTAATGAAATCTAAAAAACTGTTCAGTATAATTCTACAAAAAAAAATTCAGCTACAAATTATAACATATAAATGGCAAAGCTGTGCAGCGAAATTTTGATATGAGTATTAGGTAGCAATAAAAAAATATTTTCGAAATCGCTGCAAAACTCGGTAACAAGGCCTTAAGTATGATGCCGTGACTGATGTGAAGTCAAAGTTATATGGCTATTGTATCTGGACTTTCTGGTGCATCTTGGTAAAGTAATGACCCTGGTGACGATATGTAGCAGACAGACCTCATAGGTAGCGTCTCACGCCCCTATAGCGTACCATATGTGGCAACTCGTTTCCTCGCCGGAGTGGGAGATTCCGCTGTCGCATTGTGAAGTGTTTAATATTACTATTCCTTGACCGAGTTTGCCGGTTAGTTAACTATTTCAGGCGACAAACTTGCTTAGATATCTAATGTTTGAACCAGGGATACACTGCCTGGGTCATAATAAAGTTCATATTTACTTAGGATGATTTGTTTATATTAAAGCGATGTAGGAAAATTCAAACTATCTGAAAGGAAGTAAGTAACTAGAGTTTCAAAAGACATCACTTTATCCCGAACTACCTAACTCTAGTCCCCTGCACACTAAATCTGAATTAGTGATGGAGCAGTTCCAACAAACTGAATCAGTGAGAATCAACTGTGAAATCAGTGACTATGCACTGATTCCGATAAAGAGTGCCAACATTCCACAAGTTAATTAGTAAATGTCCACAGATTTTCCAGTAATATTTCACTGATCAAATAAGTGAAAACTGTTCTTTGAAAACAACTGGAAAAATCGTTGAATATTCACTGCTTCACTTGTGAGATGTTGGCACTCTTAAAGGAAATCAGTGAATATTCACAAATTATACTGGGACTACTTTCACTGATTTAAATTGTTTAAACTGTTCCGTACATCAGCGTGAATCAGTGAATATTCAATAATTCAGATTTAGAGTGCGGTCAAGACTCGTCAAGAGACAAAGGGCCGTATCTATAAACGGCTTTCGAATAACAACCAACTGCTCACCAATGCTTTCTCTATGGGGATAGCAGTTGGTTGTCATTCGAAAGCCGTTTACAGATACTGCCCATAGTCTCTCTCTGTTGGCTTTCCTACGGTCAGAATGCAACATTCTTGCTTTCTAGGTGAAGCAACCGGCAACGTCTTGGTAAATACAGTCGATTAAAAAAAAAAAAAAAAAAAAAAAGAACAATTACCTAGCAGTTATGTCGTCTCCATTGCATCACAATTGAGATTTGAGGTGTTTGTTGTTTTGCCAACATTGGTCGACCACTATTTGCAGCGTGTTTCTGTTTAGAAGCGTCTCTCACAAAACTGTATTAGTCAGAATAACGTTACTGTGACAACATACATCAGTGAATTGACAGTAGAAACCTGAGACAAGTGAGAGTTTAAAACATCCCATCACTAGAGGTCGGAAAAATTCGCAGGTTCATTGGCATGTAGGTTAGCTTCCAAGAATATATGTGAAATCCTGCAGACAACGGCTGTTTATTAGCTGCTCGCTGACACAGTGAAATGGGCCTGTATCCAGTTACATTTTTATTATTGACTCATATACTTCCAGAAAGTGTAGAGTATGTCAACGGCCAATTGTGAACGTGATGCAGATCTATAGTTGCTGGAATTCTAGTTTGCGTCCAAAAGATAACGCGAATTTTTCAGGTCTCAGCCCATCACTAGAGTTTATGTTATATCGCGAAAACGTTTTGTGCCAACATAGCCTGTAACATACTGTAGTTAATTACAACATATACGATTGGTTGATGTACGTCTGCCACAACGTAGCTGTCTGCAGACCAATAACAGGCATCAAATACTACAATAGTTAGACCCACGATTATTTATGAAAATTATTAAAAGTTTGTTCCAATGCCTTATGTGCACATATGTAGCCCTGCTTCCTGGTCAGTCATTGGCTGTTTTTAACTCTCAGCGTCTAGGGTTCTATCCGCAAATCACAGACGTGTGGTGTCGCAGTTACCTTGTTCCTGTTAGCACAGTCAAATGAGCCACGTGTGTGCAATAATTAGGGTCACGATTTTGTCGCGAAAAGATTTTTGCCTCACTTAGTTTCAGAGTCTCTCGTGCACAAAGGCAACTCTGTTTCAAGGTTATTGGCAGCGTGTCTTTGTTCAGACATGTTTCTCATTTGACTGCACCAATCAGAATAAGATTATTGTGAGTCTGTACGTCTATAATTTACCAAGGCAAGTGAGAGTAAAATCATCCAATCAAAAACAATGTAGCAGAGCTGCAGATGTGCACATGACGCGTTGAAACCAAATGTTGAAGAAATCTTTTCGCCATAACATTGTGGCTCTAGCAATAATACATTCCGCCAGTAACCATGAGGCAAAGCTTCATATGTGCACATAATGTACTGAAACAAACTGTTGCAGAATTCTTGTCGCGAAAAAATCGTGGGCTCTAACAATAGCGGACTTCTCATTGTCTCAGTCAAAGAGGGAAACAGCTCCACGTACGAGCGAAAGCTAATTATCTTCTTCTGGTAAGCCGAACGTAGGCAGAAAACGAGCATACAGTCAAGTTTTCCCGCGATAAATCATCGTTAGAGATGATGGTATATCGCGAAAATTTTTTGTGTGAACATAGCCTTGAAAACACTAACATAACGTGGATGTCTGCAGACCAATAACATACACTGAATATTACAGCAGCGGGATTATTATTGGCTCAGTCAAATAGGGCAACAGCTCCACGTACAAGCGAAAGCCAGTCATCTTTTCGTAAGCTGGACGTACGTTGAAGCCCAGCAAATAGTCAAGTTTTCCCGCGATAAACCATCATCTCTAATCATCGTCTCTACGTATCACATACAATGAAGCAGACGTGCAGATGTGTACTTAACATGATGCAAACCAAAAAGTAAAAAAAAAAATCCTTTCGCTACAAAGTTGTGGCTTTACAAATCACAGTCGTCCAGTCGTAGTGCATCAGAATTACCATTGGCCCAGTCAAATGAGGACCCACCAGTACTGAAAGAAAAGCGTCATAAATGAATACATTACATTGAAGCCTAGCGCGCAATCATATTTTCCCGCGATAAATCACCACCCTTACTCATACTGTACACCACGGTACAAGAGATTAGATAGTATAACTGGTAATGACAACACAGTGCAGTAATGAATGTATGGCAAGACATGCATGTATAGTAGTTAAAATCATCAATTACAAACAATGATGACATTAACTAAACATAAACACGTTCTCGCCTTTACATGCGCATGGCTCAGTTGTGACACATCACTATCTTACCCCCATTCTCTTCCACTAACAATCCTTTCCTTTAGTATAGGAAGGCCGCGGTTGGAGCAGACGCTAGAGCACTCACCTTCCATCAAGGAGGTCCGGGTTCGATTCCCGGCGGGGTCGGGACTCGAATTTTCGAACGTGGGAATTGTGTCTGGCGATGACGTTGGTGGGTCCGTTTTCTCGGGTATTTCCCGTATCCCCCTCCCGATCATTCCTGCGTTTTTCTATACATCATGTCGCCCCTCAACAGAGCTACAGACGTAGATGTTAAGTGCTGACTAAAATATCTTCATTTCTTCAGTACAGGCAGGTATCAGTTAAGATCACGGCCGTAGAAGAACAGGTCTGGACACTCGCCTATCTACTAATGTATTTTGATTGACCCCCTTGTTGTTTGGCTGTAGTTCGCCAAGTTACCGAGAATATTGTGTTTTATTGGCGCTTCAGTTAGGGCAGTTGGACCCAAACTCCGCCCACTTTTTTCCATTGTTAAATTTATAATAAAAATAAAGATTGAAGGAACCTTTTCTTAAATTTGTGATCGAAGGAAGTCCTTTTCTTAAATTTGTGATCGAAGGTAGTATTTCGTAAATTTATAAATAAAACGTTCTGATAAATTGTTTATCTTAGTGGAAAGGAAGTGGGCGGAGTTTGAGACCGACCGCCCTAACATCAGCGCCAATAAAAACAATATTCTCGGTAACTTGGTGAACTACAGCGAAACAACAAGGGAGTCAAGATTTTAGGCGAGTGTCCAGACCTGTTCTTCTACGACCGTGGTTAAGATAAATAAGCCCTGAACTCTTCAATTGAGATCTACACTGCTTGAGAGTCAATATAGGAAAACTACAAAACAGTAATCCTTGATAATAATATTTGCCAACTTAATGAGCAAACATTTACCAAGAAAAATACATTAATCATGCGTGATCTATTACGCCGCAATTAAATGTACGAGCTATCGGCGTCAGAGATTCTTCTTCACAAATATGTTAATCGAGAACAATTTTGCTCAGAAAATTGGCAAAAACTATTGCTGTTCTTTTTTTATTATTGCAAATTGGCTTCGAGAACCCTACAATTCTAAACTTATGCTTTAAGCTCTGAATTATATACAATACACTCTTAAGAAATTAACCGTCAGAGGCAGACATGTTCACTTGATGGGATTATAGAGTAAAGTAAAAATAACATAATATAATATACCAGCTACTAAGAGGAAACATTACTTTTTTTTAATACGAGAATGATTTAGTTTATATGATCTGAGTTAGTACTATTGTGTAGTTTGGCTAGCCCATTTAGAAATAGAGTTTAAACACGTGGTTTAGAGAGTTTGCTCCAGTTCACGTTTTAACGAGCAGGCCACAACGACAAATAATGCAGGAAAAGAAGGAGGGATGACCATTTGCCCCACCGGCGAGATTCATAAAAGCAGAAATGGACGAGGATCAGGGAGGGTGGGCAGGGGAAGGAACATAGGGAAATTTGAGTGATAACTAAAACTTTTTTATTCTTCCCGCATGACTGGCGGGCCCCAAGAGCTGCTTTTAGCCTACGGCACGGGGCATTAACGCGCTGAGTTATGACGAAGTTTCAAGTCCCGAGTACCATTACAAAACTTGCGAAGGATCTCCCTTGCCACCATTTTTCCTTTTTTTTTTTTTTGTCACACACACACGTCCCATAACCGTGCACACACATACACATGCAAGCATAGATATGTCTTCGATCACCGAAACGGTGTTATAAGATGCTACAGTCATATTCATATTTTGGGCCGTGTTCGGTGCAACAGCTAGTGATGCTCGCCTCCCGACCCGGGTTCGATTTCCGGTGGGATCGACTCGGATTTTCGCGAGTTGGAATCGTTTTCGATGATTCCGTTGGTCAGCGGGTTTTCTTTAGTATCTCTCAATTTCCCCGCCCCTTTTACAAAAGCTCTGTTCCGTAAGTAGTAGAGCTTAGTCGGCTTTGGTCGAAGGATTCCATTGCAGGATGTTCGGGCTACGAAGGACTTGTTGGACCATCTCGGATGACGTTACGGCCCACCATATTAGATTTGACCTTGACCTCAAAGAGAGGTAATTTTTATATACACTTAAAAAAACGTCTACAAAAGTGATATCCCCGTCTATGCCGCATGGCATGTGAACCTCACAGACAGCAAGCTACAGGAATTAAATAATCGAATAATCGAACGATTACAGGACCCCTGGCAGCTAACTCGAGAATCAATATGGCGTGGAATTCCGAAGGTCGAGTCGAAGGTTGTCGACTACAGCCGAGGTGCCAGTACTAAGATGGCGGAAAGAAAAAAATAATTTCTTGAATATGTATGAGACATATTGGATATTTTCGAAATGTTTCACAACTTTGGGAATTTTTTGAATTCATGGAATTTGATTTAAGTTTTGGGAAATTTTCAAAAACCTTTCGGTTAATAACAAGGTCGTACCCCAGATGGCTTCCGTGACATCATGCGAGAAAACTCCACAAGTCTTCCGTCGCCGGAAACTCTTCCTGCGGGATTCCTTTGGCGAAAACCTACTAAACCTTACCCACTACTTGCATTCCAACCTGGCTGTTAGTGGACCTGGCGTGTGAGCCATGCTGTAGCGTGTTACAGAGAGTGTTTTTTCTTGTATAAATATTAGACATTTCTCTACTAATGCTTTTATCTACTAAAAGAAGACACACTTGAAAATGCGTCCCTACGATTTTGAAAAATGCGACCATGTTGCTGTAGCTGAGAAAATATCAAACCTTAATCGGAAAACTAAATCATAGAAACCTGCATTGGACTTTACCTCATACTTTCCATTAAAATAAAATAATTGGGTCGACGCTTGAAGTCCCATTGAAAAACGGATTCTACGAAAAAACTCCGCGCTAGTTTAGTCCTCCACGCCTAGAGGCGATGAGGCGTTTAACGGCCGTGTCGTTTCGTCTTATTGCCACCTCCGTTTCCGTGCCTCGAACGTAAAGAAAAGCTAGCGTCCACTAACTCTTTTAAGAGGGCGTGGTACATAATTCAACGCTAAAAGTATTAATATATAACTGTAGGTTTCTTGAAGCAAATTTGCTAAAATTAAACAATAACAATCCTAGACAATACTTTTAGCCAACGTTTTAAACAAAATTGTTTCCGGTGTTACTAACTTCTGAGGCACAATCTCTTACGCCGGAACCTCGTGCATTTTACTGCGGCGCAAGAGATCAAGCGTAGCGAATTAGTGATTTTTGATAAATATTTACTGATAAAGTTGGCAAATACCATTATCTAGGATTGTCATTGAGTATTTTATCCATATTGACTTTAAAAACAGCATAGAAAAAATTGATGTTTTCAGCGTTTATTTATCTACCACGCACTCTTAAGGAGGAGTCGAAGAACTACACGTGTTCACTCTTAAACCGAATCAGTGCTTTCAATCAGTTAAATGTTAATCACAGAAATTCCTGTTAACAATCTGTTTCTAATTGATGTAACTGTAGAATGCACTGAGAACCCGTTAACAGACACGTGAAATTCACGGGCAACTAGCGGAACTCTCTTGCAAAACAGTAGCATTTAGTTACCGTCAGACGGAACAAAGGAGTCACAAATCAAACTTCATCTTTGACGTCAGCAAACCCCTGACAAAATGTGGTCACACGTTTTTGAAATACGCTGTATTAGAATTGGCTCAGTACTGTACATGACGAAACCTAAATATTTGGAATCATTGACTTTGTTTTTTATCGGCGAGACCCATGCTTTTATAGAACCTGTTTAAATGTATCCACCTCTCTCTACGATATCCTGATAACTATGAACAAATAAGTATTTTCATGCCGGAACGGCAGGAGCATCATCAATGCTCTGATATACGAACTGTCCTTAGGATTTAAAATAAAAAAACCTGCCAAATTTCTAGTACGGCAATATTCCTCCAAAATTCGCAGTAAAATACATTTCATTCTACAGAAAACTTTTGCTTGAAAATACTTAGGAAAACCTTGAGTCACCCTAAATCGCGGATTTGTCAGAAACCATACAGTTATTCCGTAATGTATGGCTTCCGGTACACATTTTGCTGCAGTAAAAAAAAAAGTACACATAAATGAAAATTTACAAAACTAAGAAAGTGTTTGTAATTACTCGATTAAGAGGACTATGTACCCGGCACGTTATGAGATGTCTAGAGTGTCTCGTTCATGAAGGCGATGACGCACGTGGTCAGTATGCAGGATTCAGCCTTATAGCCCGCGCGTTTCCAGCCTCGCTGTAGTCCAATAAAACACTAATTATATTTGTAACTATAGGTCATTCGGAATAAAATGAGCGCTAAAGATTGAACCTTTGATAAAAAAATCACTAACTGTTACTTTACACCATTTAAGGACGTTGGACCCGTAAAAATCCAAAATTTTATATTTGTGCCAAACACTGTTCAACTTTTACACATAAGATAACATGTCATTTCCCCAAATAAAAAAAAATAGGTCCCATAGTTTTAGCATAATCACCTATCAAAGTCGCAAAATGGCAGTTGCGGTGTAGCCAAAATAATAAAAAATAATTAACTTGCAGAAACAAGATAATTCATATTAATTCTTAATGGTGTGAGCTACTTCAAGACACTTTTGTGAACACAAAGCGATAAATTTTTGTATTTTTAAAAAATTGACGAAAATGAGCAAATTTTTGCATAACTTTGACCTTTGGCTACTACTGAAATTTTTAAAACTAACTTTTGTCAACCATGTCATAAAATGCATTGATACACCGACTATCAGTTACTGTAATTTTGACTTTATCAGTTAATTACTTTTATTGATTTTGGCTACACCGCAATGGCCATTTTGTGACTTTGATTAGTGATTACACAAAAACTATGGGGCCTAAATTTTTTTTATTTGGGGAAATTACGTGTTATCTGATGTGCAAAAGTTGAACAGTTTTTGGCTCAAATATAAAAAAATGAAATTTTACGGGCCCAACACACTTAACATTAACAATAGTTGCCTTACTCACTGTACAGTTGGCAACGAATTGCCGAATACATTTCTGTGTATTTTCTCATTTAAATGCAACAATATTGAAATTAAATCAAATGAATTTGACATATTTGTGTTCTATATAATTAATAAACTTTTTTATCGGCCTATATAGGTTTCTACCAACTGCGTAGTTTATCTTAGAGGCGCAAAGACCAAGTGACGTGTCCAGAGAGGTTATATATTTCACGCCATTAACTGTTTCTCGCGGAAATATAAGAAATAACCAAAAATATAAATTCAGCAGGACTATTTCTAGTACTCACTTTATCCCGAACAGCATATACATGATATTACTGAATGAGTCGTAAGACAAAGGATTGAACTACAAATGTCTGATTGAGATTTCCTACTTTACCTTTATCGAAGACACTTAAATAACCATTGTTAGCCGCGTTCACTATTTTTTTATCTATTTAATAACATACGACAGGGCTAAAGTAAACAGGGGGCGTCTATAGATAACGGTTTTTTATCTTTAGTCTAAAAAGACCGTGTCTCCCGGACAGTTATTCGCGCGAAAACACTTACTTTACAGAAAACTACTTGCTATCAATTCCTGCTACGATGTAATTTCTGTCGACAATGATCCCCCCTTTAAATTCCGAGGCAGGAAGTTCAGTAGGTAGAGACGCTGAGCGCCAATCAAATCCTCTCCACTTCACCGCTGTGAAGGATTCAACGAGAAGGAAGCTACCCCAGCAGTCAGGGGACCTGGCTGGCCACTGTGGACAGATGCTTTGATCTCTGAGGCAGATGGAAGAGGGTGGACGGGAAGGGGCTAACGACCCGTCACAAGCACCCAGCCTCTAGCTTCAGTATCACTTCAAGGGGCAGACGCTTCAGAGAGGCTGGAGAACCACGAGGGACGAAGGTAAACGTGGGAAGGAGACGACATGGTGAGGGGATACGCTGTTCTCTAGCGGTCATAGTGCATCTCAAGGACAGACGGTAAGGTAAGTGGACTTTACGTCTCGTCGACAACGAGGTCATCATAGACGGAGACACACAACTTGGTACCATGATGGGAGTTGGCCGTAGAGGCACGATTACTTCGCGTGTTCATTTGGTAGCAGCCTAGACTTCTCAGTCCTATACACGAACTTGGCATTGTCGATTGTTCATTGGCATGTAACCGTGCATGCAGGTACCACGTGATTTCACCACGAGTTACTTATTTGGATGGTTCAGAGCACAGTAGATCAAGTCCATTTTCAGTAAATTTTCTCGTTATGTGTGCAATGCATGTTGGATGTAAGTATATTAGTATTTAACTCTATACCTCATATAAAATTGTGGCATTAAACATTATCAGTTTTGGTCCCCTGGAATTGTTTATGCCCAAAACACTTAAAGCTTTTGTTTCTTATTACTAAAATTAATGGATTTGGTAAGTATAGTTGTGCTCTGAACCCTCGATTTATTACTGGTTTGCAGGCAAACGTGTATCAAAACAACTGTTGTCCGACCACAGTGATGACAGAGATAAGGTACCTGTACCGAATATGGCCTGCTTAAGTTTCAAAGATCTTGTGTTCCTAAGTCGTTTAATATATTACTAATATAACATATGGATAGGGACTGGAAAATTTCGCGAATTCAATTACCTGTAGGCTAGAATCCATTTTACTATGCATACTCAAGTCCCGTCTATTCGTTCATTGTCTGTTATTCCACTGAGTAGCAGATAGTGGACGAATAAACGGGGCTTAAGTAGGCATAGTACAATGGATTCTAGCCTACAGGTCATTGAATTCGCGAAATTTTCCAGTCCCTACATATGGATTATGTAAGACAGATAATTATGAATGTTGTATGTTCATGCTGGAGACTAGTGTGTATGGATCCCACATCGATCTCGGCATTACCACACAATGGTGACTAATGGGCCATATTGAGAACTGGGCCATATTCGGTACAAGTACCTTATATGCGATGTTGACGTTCAACCTGACCTAGAATCAATACTGAAATAATCGTGCCTCTAGAGTTGGGAGAGGAGCGATTTTGGGAAACCATGAAAAACCAAAATCATGATGCCGGAGACGGGGATTTAACCGGGTCCTCCCGACTGCGAGTCCAACGTGATACCGTTTCGCTACCTCGCCCGGTCTCAAGGACAGCAGCTATGAGTACAGACCTGCAGAATTCGCTTTATTAACTAACAGCAAACTGTACTCCAATTTAAAGGCGTGTCCACAGTTGAAAAAGAGAGACGGAAGGCAAGGCCACACGCCTGACTTGTATACGTAGGCGTAGAGACGAGAGGAGAGGGGGAGGTACCACGAATCTGCGGATGTTATTATGGCCATGATCTTTCATTCATTTCAAACAATTGCAAATACTCTAATATTTTTTAACCAAATGCCCTGAAAAAAATTGAGGCTGTATACAGTCACACAATTCACAATTGAGGACATTGCCGAAAGAAGGGCATATATGAGCAAACCACAATGTCGGGAAATTGACTTTGAAGATTTTGTTTCACTGTAAGTTAATATGTGTCAGATGCAGTTATCCTGTTTTAAAAAGATTATTACACTCATGTCTTCCAAATTATAAATCACGCACATGAAATAATACAGGATACAGTATTCATATAGAAGGCCAAACAGTGTGTGTGTGTGTGTGTTATGTGCCCTTCTTCCGAAAATAGAAATAATTGACCACAAAACATTACATACACTATGTTATATGAACAGAGTTTTACTATAAGCACAAATAATACAACAACAATACAGTACCGGTATATTCAAGAATGATGCCGCCTAATTCTCTGCACAGATATCATTAGTCTTGTTAGAAAATAAAATAGTTTATTATTAATTTGGTTAGACTCTTCATTAAAACAGGAATTTTTTTACCCCTTAAGAAAGTTCTATTGACAAGTATCGTCCTGTGAGTACTTGTGCTTAATTTATTTTTTATGATTTGAGGCTTACTAATATTATTTACGCCAATGCTTAAAAACGTCACAAAAGTTCACATATCCTACTTGTTATGTCTTGCTTATTCTTCCAAAACCTGCTGCATCCAGTGCTGATCATCTTCACTGAGGTGC